>PVLD010004193.1:30200-129363 GCA_004027595.1 Dinomys branickii | reverse complement strand
ACTTTCCCACGTCTCGCCCCGGCAGCCTGGTCCGCCCTACCACATCTCCCCCGGCATCTCAGAGAAATACGCCCAGTTTAAACTTCCCAGCCGAGGTTCCGGCATTCACGCTCACCAAGTCTGTCTCGAGCTGGTGGTGTTTATTAAGGAGGTTCGCTCCCTTGCTGCTCACCCGGTCGCCATCTTCCCCGGATCACTAGGATGGCTATTTTTAAAAAAGACAAAAGATAACAGGTGTGGCCAGGCTGAGGCTACCCTTGGGAACCATTGGTAGGATGTAAATTAGTTCAGCCATTATGGAAAATAGTATGGAGATTCCTCAAAAAAGTAAAAATAAAACTACCATATGATCTAGCCAAGTCTACTGCTGCTTACATGTCCAAAGGGAAGGAAACCAGAATGTCAGAGAGACACCTGCCATCCCACCTTCATTCTAACGCTCTCCACAATGCCCAGGAAACAGAATTAACAACAAAGTCCAGTTCTGAGTCCAGCAGAAATACATTTCACTGTGTGACGTGAAGTAAGACCTAATGTAATTTCTGAAAAGTCTTAACAAAATTTACAAATATCTTTTATCAAATTCTCTTGGTTTATTATATGTAACTATATAGAGACAGAGACAGAGATAGAGAGATGTATATTTTATCACTACTGGATTTTATATATAACAGGATATGTTTGACCCTTGGATATTTTGTGATATTCTATTGCTAATTTGGCTCATCTTCCATACTCTTATTTTGACAGCTATATGACAAATTATTGAATAAAATGAGTCATGTCCTACTCTTGCTTTTGTTCTCTAACTTTTCACTTACTCCTATGTGTTTATTATAGATGAAATCTAGAAACTTTGTGTCTTTTGAGAACTCTTGAATTTTGACTGTGAATTAATCTGGAAAAGACTATTTTGTAGCACTAGTCACAGGATCATGAGGTAGGTCCGAATCATGTAAGCCTATCTCCTCTGTCATACTGCAAATGGCCCCATCCCTGATAATTTTCCCAAGTCAACACTTATGTGCCTTGCCCAAGGCCTTAAATGGATAGACAGGTTAGTTACCGCGATGTAACTGTGTAGACCTACACCAAGACATCGTGATCTATACCATAAATACGTACAAATGTTATAAAATAAAAATGAAATATTTTAATCAGAAATCAAATCCAGTGCACACTTAAATTTTTGCTGCAGTGAGAAAAAAGGTCCCTATAGCAATGGGGGAAAAGAAAAATAAGCATGAATTTGGGCATAGAAAAGTTAAAAATTTGTGAACATCCTAAAGTGTTCCCGGTGCTTGGGACAACACAGAGCTCCTGAAATAAGACATTGTGTTTTTCGTTGTCATCAGCAGAACCCGTACAGTCCATGATCTCCATAATCTGTGATAATTTTTGAAGCAGATATTTGCTTTCTTTCCTTTTTCTCACTGTGAGTTAATCACACTACATATTATTCAAAGGCAAAAATATGACTGTATTGAAGTTCTGAGAAATTTACCATTTTCAGAAAACACCTCCTGTTTTCCCCCAGAGTATTTGTATCAATAGCACATAGCACTTTGCATCCGTAAAAATCTTTCAAATATATTTCTGAGTGTTAATGCTGAATATATAAATAATTTTGTAGTAAAGTTTGATAAATGTAGATCGTATTTATTTGAACCACTAGCTCAAAAACTGACATGGAGAGTTCTTATTCTAGTATTCAAAACCCCAGCGGTTACTTAAAACTTAGAAGACCAAAAAAAAAAAAATAATAATACAACATTGTGACCATGGGCTAGAAGAAGCACCCTTTCTCTTCCCTGGGGCCTCAGCTGCTTAATGTGAAATGTTGAGAGTGGAATCAGAGACACAGAGCGTCCTCAAACCAACTGTTTATTGGGACCTCTTTCCATACCTTTGAACAACTGGTCTTTTCTAAAGACACCTTCCTTCAATGACACTGATGAACATGTGTCTAAAGCTCAGCTCTACCCCCCAGGGAAGCTGGGCTTTCCTGTTGTGGTGGAGACAAAGACAATCACCGAGCTTGCTGATCCCACCCCACCACAGCCCCCGCATCTGAGGAGAGCCCTAAGGGAACCCAAACAACAGGAAACCACAGTATTCCTAAAGCTCTTCTAGCACTCTTGGACTTAGGTTATATTTTGCTGTGGTTAGTGTTGTTAAAAGGAAAAAAAATGTGCTAAAGAAAAATAAAAGCAAATCACCAAAACAAACATCTTATAACTGTCAGGAGAAAGAAGATAGATCCACAGCTTTGGCTACCTGAAGGCATCATCCTTTGCCAACAGCTAAGAACAATGCATCTCATTTTGTAATGCGGGAAGTACTTGACACACCACAGCTTACAGGAGAAGAGGTGTATTTTAGCTCAGTTTGTTGGTGTCCCAGTCCTTCCATGGTCTGCTGGCTCCAACACAGAATGGTGCAGTGGAGGAGAGCTGCCCGGGGCATGGCCTTCAGAAAGCGAAGTGAGCTAGGTAAGGGGAGAAACCTTTACAGGCCAGGCCCCTTTTCCAGCAGAGCCTGCCTCCCAACAGTAAGTCAGCTTGAATCCGCCATGATGCAATCACCTCCAGAAACCCCATCCATGCATATAGGGATGGGGGGACATCTAGATGAAAACACAACAGGGCCCGTTCTGCCATTCCCAGCCTTTCTGCAGATGCTGAGATCCCTGTTTGCCCCTCTGTTCCTATGTCCTGCCATGGTCAGAGAGAACTGGCCCCTGTCTGGGCCCTGGAGACAGACTCACGTTGAGACAAATACCTGAAGTTCCTTGTGGGGGAGGCTCACACAGTACAGTGCAGTTGAGGACAGAGGATTTGCTGGGCAGACTTTGGGACTGCACACATGAGAGCGATTGCTTGTACCTGGAAGTGTTTTAGAAAAAATAAAGAAGAATTTACCAGAAGGAAAGGAGAAATGTGAGAGGGTTGTATCAGCAGAGCATTTGATATGTAGAAATGTGAGAGAATGTTCCCCTAGCGGGGCAATCATGGTCAAACCTATCAGGAAGGGCTTGCACTCCCCGGAAAGGACCAAGTTGTCTCGGTAAGGAGCAAGTATCTGTTCAGTGACAGAACCTATTACACGGTTATCATTACATTTACTTGAATTGAACCATACTTTATCAATATTACCCAAGCATACAAACATTCATGTTCTTACATGAAGAAAAAAGAATTATAGGCTAAAAATTTACCAGTGATCTTAATGTCAGATTCATCTTTTCTTGCCCATGTGACCAAGGTCAAGTTGTTCACTCTATTTACTAAGTAGAAATAAAGTGAAAGCTATTGTCTAGGTCCTGGGTGACAGTGTGGTTACAGTACAGTGGCACCTGGAGAAAAACAGCTGTGGCCTTTGACATGTTAAACAGCCCTGCAGTTTAGAGAGAACAATGTGCCGATACCAACAGCACAGACATACCAAGCTATGGGTGAAAGTGCTCTGTCTGAATGCCTGGAATTTTGTTGCTTAATATAGAAGAGTCAATTACATGGCCTCTTAAGGCAGCACTGTATTTCCAAGGAGATTCCTACTCCTCAATTGATTTCACAGCCACCCTTTGGTGTGTAATCGCCCGGGATATGACAGCTCCCAGGTTCTCATAAAGACGTTCAATATGGAGATCAAATGAAACTGTGCCATTTGTAACCAAAGTGGACATGTGTGCTGTTTTTGAGATTAAAAAGCTGGAGGCTCTCGGAATACAGCTCCAATCAGCATGAGCTGCACCCTTTAACTGCTCAGGAAGGTGAAAAGGATTCTTTAAAAGTAAACCCTGGACAATACGGATCATTCGCTGGAGTGTGTCCCCATACCCAGAAAGGAAGACAAAGCATGCTTCTTTATTATTTATGACTTGCAAACAGTAGAGCTTATAGTTAAAATTCCCCTTTCTTCCTTTTAAGACTCCCCTTACTGATCAATTTTTTAAAGATTACCACAGTCTTTCCAGGTGTAGGGAACTAAATGTTCTTAAAAGAGCCCTAAAGGGAAGGAGGCATTTTCCACAATGCTTCTCAGTTCGTTCTCCTGATGGGTTTAGGAGGCAGATGAAAAGATGTTAGACCAGGACAATAGTGGCTCTGTGTGATACCAGCAGGCTGGACTTCGATCCAGTCTATTGACTGCACTCACATGCACAAGGTGCCTCCTTTTCCTTTGTGTCTTAGCATGCCACGTGCACTTAATGCATAGTGGGTTCCAGGGCTGCTGCAGAAAGTGGTGAGGACAGTGGGATAAGCATGTTAAAATGTGTCTTTTACTTTCAGTTCTCCTCCTGAACAAGAGAGGAACCCAACCACCCTGGTGCTGTGTTACAGGAGGCACTGCCCTTGGTGCAAGCCTTGTGCCCTGGGTCAAGGCCTGTGTTCTGGTTAGCCCTTGTCCTAACCAGCCTAGGGCCCCTTGGCTCCCCACAGCTACAGCTATGTATTTATCTCTTTATTCTCAGTGGGCTGCACTGGAAGTGGTAGATTGGAAATACTAATTGGAATTCCAATAACTTTTCCCTGGGATTACACATGTGGACTGTGGACCCTGACAAGGCCCAGAAGGGCTTCCTGCAGACTCCTGGTGCAATGCTGCATCCCACTCTGCTCTTCACGGTGGCTTCCCTTAGGGCCATAAGGGCCTCACTGAAAACATTCAAAGGAAACATATATGCAAACAAAGTGATCATTAGATGTGAAAATAATTCCAAGCCTTTGCACCTTCAGACGGTTGAAGTTCTGCTTCCCCCAAGGCAGTTCCCTGAGTTGCATATTCTATAGTCTCCTGTTTTATTAAATGCCTCCTAACACTTCAGTAAATCTAAGCAGAGTGCGCATTTGAAACCCAAATTTTCACAGAAGAGATGTTCAATCATGGAGCTCCATGTTCTAAAGAAGATGAGGCAGGTGAAGGCAAGTATTCCATAATGCATGATACGTACTCTTTCGGAAAAATTTTTTACTAATAATTTGATTAATGGTCTAATCACACTGTACCCTGATGGCTTCTAAGAAGCTAGAAAATGCATACGTGTTTTGAGGAAAAGCTGAAAAGACTTCTCAAGGTGTGTTCCCTCATCAAGGTTTAGAAATCAGAATGAAAAAGCAGGTAATGTCCTCAGATTAGCTGTCTAAAGCCAGGATTAGCAGGCAACTCGATTTTTCCTTCCACGTCTGGATGTGAGACTAATGATGTCTATATGGCAGACACTCACCAGGCTCACACTACTGATGGTGGATTGGGCTGTGGGTCCTTAAGAATCTATGTCCATATTCCAATCCCTGGAAGTGGTGAGTGCTACTTTACAGGAAAGAGTCCTTGTAGCTGGAAGGGAATTTACAGTTCTGAGATGAGACCATCCAGAATTATCCACATGTGCCCTAAGTTTTATGAAAACAATCTTCTGATAAATAGACACAGAGACAGACACAGAGAGGGAAGTGTCATGTGATGATGGGGCGGAAGCTGGAATGGCACAGACACAAGCCCATGTGTGCAGGGCTGCCCTCAGAAACCAGAAGTGTAGTCAGGATGCTGGGAGGCTGAGGCAGGAGGATCAAATGTTTCAGCCCAGCCTGGACAATTTAGCAGCTTAGTGAGAGCCAGTCTCAAAATAAAAATAATAAAAGAGGTGGGGATGTAGTTCAGTGTGAGGGTCCTAGTTTCTGTCTTCAGTAACACACACACACACACACACACACACACACACACACTGGATTCTTCCCCCAAAGATCCCAGAGTGAAATATCTTCACTAAGTTTTAAACCTTTAGACTTCAGAATCATGAGACTGTTTTTTTTTTCCTGGTACTAGGGATTGAGAATCTTTTAAGCCACCTAGTTATTACAGCAGCCTCCTAATATAATGCACAGTCCTTGCTTTGTGGGCAGGGTTGAACAAGAAAGTTCAGAGAGGTTAAATAACTCAAAAAATTCAATCAATAAACACTGGCCCCAAGATGCCACTCTAGGTTGCCTTCTCATGGAAACTCATGAATGGTTCTTTGCTCATTTTTTCTTTCAAATGGTTGTGACTGAATCATCCATAAAGACTGTTGGATATAGAACAAATTGTTACTCAGAAATTAATGTTAGAAGGGATCACAGTGAACATATCAATGACTCAACTCCCATCCAATGTAATCCAATTTCTTGAATAAGCCCAATTACAAGTACTGATTTCCTAGCATTGCATTCTATTATTTTAGCACTTATAGGTATGGGTAGGCATGTGTTTAATATGTATTTAAAGGGCCACGTATTGGAGTTGTTTATGTTTAGTTTTATCTGACATAGCAAATTACAGAAAAATATGTAAAAAGGGAAAATAGAATAATTAAAAAATGCAAAATTAGAGCTACCTAGAACAGATATAGGAGGTGTGATCTAAAAAATATGGTGAATCTTTAAACTTTAAAAATTATTACATTAAGAGACACACTGCCATCACCCACACCACCACCAAATACTGACCCTCACTTTGAACACACTCATCCCATTGTCTTTGCCACTTTCTGCAGCAGCTCTGGGTTCTTCTTTCCTGAGGGTCTTTACCTACTCTGTCCTGGCTGCCTCAGTGTCCTGAGTGAATTTAAAACATTTCTCTTTTGTGGTCATTTTGACTTTGGGGAGAACCAGGGAAGTCACATGGTCCTAGATCCAGTGCCTAAGGTGTTTGAGGACACAGCTTCACGTTTTTAAAACAGTCTGCCTTTCTGCTGGATGGATCTCAGCAACAGCATCAGTGGTAGTTCTTATGGACCTTATCAAAGACACTCAGGAAAGAGGACTTCTAGGACTGCTACAGCAAGAATGACGGGATGAATGTGCCCAAAGGGACAGGGAGCATTTTGAGGGGGATTCTTGTCTTTTACTGTAACAACTTTTAAAAAACATTTGTGGTGGCCAGGTGTGGTGGTATATACTTGTCATGCCAGCACTCAGGAGGCTGAGGTAGGAGGATTGCTATGAGTTCAAGGCCAGTCTAGACTACATAGTAATACCTTATCTCAAAGAAACAGAACAAATGAACAAACAAACAAAATCATTTATTGTATATTTCAATCCTACCTTCTAACTCAAGACTTGGCCCTGATGCAGATGTGTTCACAGTTCAAATAGTGTGAATAACAGCAGGAATATGTTATTTCTAGGGGTTCTTCCAACCAAATTCCCATGTACTACCTTTAGGGATATTTCTAGGATATGCCTGGATCCTAAAATTTAAACCAAATTTTAGCCTCTTTCCATGACTATGTTTCCAAAAGTCATCAGCATATGTGAAGTCCAGTAGAAATTTAAAAAATACCACTCAACAAAGCCAGGTGCTGGGTGTGGTGGCGCATGCTTATAATCCCAGCACTTGGGAGGCTGAGGCAGGAGGATTGCAAGTGTAAAGCCAACCTATGCAATTTAGCAACTTCAGAAACCCTATCTCAAAATAAAATACAGAAAAAAAGGTCTGGGGATGTAACTCAGTGCAAAGGCCCTGATTTTCATCCCCAGTACCACAAGCAAACAAACACCATTAACAAAAGATTGAACTAGATAGAAAATCGAGAGCCACTTGGAACCTGAAAGGTCAAGGGCAGATATTTTTTGGGTGTCAGTTTCTCAGCTTTCCATAAGCGTGGTTTTCCTAGCCCTTCACAATTAGCATCACTTTGCAGCCTACAAAAACTGTCCAGCTCCTCAGACTCGTGGATTCCTGGCCTGGGAGTTAGACAGGTCTCATCTCGGGTCCATAGGCGGGGAAGTGGGTGGCCTGTGTGCCTGGTCTTGGGCTGAGCCCAGAGAAGACCTCCACATTTCACCGCCTGTTGGTGACAGGTGGAGCTGACACAGCCTCTTATTTTGCCTCTAGGAATCCGAGAGGTGACTCTGAGCAGCTCGCTGGCGATGCCCCTCATTGAGTAAATGAAGACCGCCATTTGTCCACAGAGGCATTTTTCTCCCATTTTATTTTCCCCGCACCTGGAATGTGGGTGACCCTCTACAAGACTACAGTTAAATGAACCAATGAATGATAAAGTGAATCCGTTAACCTGAAAGTTGCAGCCCAGGGAGGAAAAGCAACTTTCTTGGCATCAGCCCTCAAAGTGGCACAAAGGATGTCTTTCTAGATGCCTGTTGGTGCACGCCATCTTTAATCTGTCTTGCTCTTAATGCTTATCTTTGGTCCCATTAAATGATGCTACATGCGTTTTCCATAAGCATGGACAATTTAACGTTGTAAGATTTTATAATATGAATGAAGGATGCGGCATAAGTGCGCCAATCCCTACTTTGTTGAATAAAGCTGCAGGGTGCTTCAGGACTTTGGGGTGAGCTGGAAAGTTACCTGGAAATGTGTTTGTGCTGCGCTGGGGGCCCTGAGGCCAGAGGTTAGTGTGTGTCTCTGTCTCTTGCACTCATTCTTTCTCTCAGTTCCAAATTTCAGCTCCAGCTGTTTGAGCTTTGGCTCCTTCACCCGAAGTGCTGTGGTTACAGAACCATTCCCTCATTTTGAGAGTCAGAAGTCACTGCCTGGGTAAGATGTCAAGATGAGGCATCCTGTGCTGATCAGATTATAGTGGACAGAGGGCCTCGGCCACTCCTTGTGCAGGACTCTGGGCCATGCTGGCTTCTTTTCCCATCTCAGGAAGCTGACCCTGGGGATTTTTAAAGCAAGAAGAAATCAGGTGTGTTCTTGCAGCAGGCAGGGGAAGGAGCCATTGGTTCTCTGTGTACCCATGTGTTTTAGTTAGTTTCTTATGGCTGGGACAAAATACCAACTCCCACAAGTTAAAGGAGGAAAGGCTTATTTAGCTTGCAGTTTGTAGAGGTTTCGGTCCATGATTGGCTGGCTCCAAGGCAGGGTGGCACAGCAAAGGGGCCTGGCCATGGAGAAACAGCCCATGCAGTGCAGGCAGAAAGCAGGAGACTTCTTTCTTTTCCTTTGTATTCCATCCAGGCTACAAGCCTAACAGCTGATGTTACTCACACCCCAGACTGGTCTTCCCTCTCCAGTAAGTCCACCATCCGCACCCACAACCACACTGAAGCCGTCTGTGGAATAATGCAGCACCATAAACCCATGATCCAGTCACCCCCAAAAGCCCTATCTATGAGCACATGAGGCTTTGTGGGAACACCTAGGTATAAGCCATAACACCAGGCAAACACCAGAGAGGGAGATCAGGGAGCCCTTTGGTGGCCCATCCCAAGTGGGTTGCAGGATTTGGGTGCTGGGAGGAGAGGGGTGGGATTTGTGGGATTCACTTTCTATGCTTTACCTGGCCACCTTCTCCAGGGACAGTCAGAGGGTGCCAGAAATCCATAGGTCCTGAGATACCACTGACAACTTCATGTCTTCCACCAAGAGAGGGGAAAGGAGATTGCTAATGCCAGTCTGGGCATGTGTGGAAGATTCTGCTTTGATGAGTGTATTTCAGGCAGATTCGGCCCCAAATGTAGGATCAGAGCATGCAGACAAAATAATTGAATAATTATTGCTGATAGAAGCTGTTTTGTCCATTCTGTTTCACAATCCATGTACTCAGAGAACTGTGGCAGACAACACAGGCTCAGTTCTAGGTGGCCTATCAAGTGTTCATTAAAAAAATATTTTTGATTGATGAACTTTTGTAATCCCAATATTCTGAGAGGCTGAGGCAGGGGTGGATTCAAGTCCAGCCTGGGGAGCTTAGCAAATTAGCAAGACCCTATATCAAAATAAAACACAGAAACGACCTGGGCAATTGGCTGAGTGAGAAGGTTCTGCATTCAATTCTCAGTACCACAAAAAGCAAAGAAATTGAGTAGAGTCTAGGATCTAGTCTGCTTTTGGCCTCTCTATCTCTATCTACCTATCCCTTTCCATTCCTTCTGCCTCACTCATGGTTTCAGCCTTCACCTCACTCAACCAACCAACACTCCTCAACTGGCTTTCCTTCCCATCATCTATCTATCATCTATTGAGACAGGGTCTCACTACATGGGTGAGACTGTCTTTGAACTCATTCTATTACCCAGGTCGGCATTGAACTCACACCCTCCTGGGTGTTGGGGTACAGGCATGTACCATCACACCTAGTTTTCAACTGTCTTTTCTGATTTAACAAGTCTACCCTGTTTCTTGAGCCTTGATCTTGGCCTCTGCCAATGCTGACCCCTATAGTTCAATTCCTTTGCTATCAGAGCCCTTGGAGGTCAGGTTCCTCTTGGACTTGCCCACTGAGAAAAGATAGCAACCGTGATCCCAGTGTGGCTGTGTTGAATTGAAGTCATTTACAATCCATTTTTCTCATAAAATGTGTCATAAAAGAGAATTAAAGTAATAAGCAGGAAAATTCAGATTCTAGCCTCACTTAGTTTATGACCTTGGGTATGGCTCTTTTTGTATTTCAGTCTAAATTTTCTTCATCTCTTAACAGAAGTTGCCACACTTGAGCTCTTGTTTCATTGTTACATGAGTTCATGAACTGGAAGAGTGCAGGTAGGCAAGAAGTTTTTCCTGAATTAATGATGTCCCTATCAAATCCATCATGAAAATATGTGCTTCCTAGAGGATTATCCAGCTGAGCAAATACTATGAAAACATGAGAAATGCATTGGTTTCCTTAATATCACAAGCTGTAAACTAATTTACAAAAAGAAAAATGAATTATCCTGGGCTAGTGGGAGCCATTTCTCTTGTGAATTTTTCTTCTTCTTCCGAATGGAGTATGTCAAACTGAAAAATTCTAGAGAACACTCAGAGAAGCTGGATTCTGCCACCAGAAGGTGTGGAGGACCTGAGTTGTGCCCTCCCCATTTTTGAGTGCCTCCTTTCCCAGCCTGAAATACCCTGGATGGTCTCCCACCATTGCGCATTTTCTGTCTCAGAGGGAGACATAGCGCTTGTCCTGTCTGAGATTGTCCTCACCCTGGGAGGATTAACCTGGGATCCCAGCCCTTGGTTACCTACCCCTCGTGTACTTTTCGAATGTTAAACACCAGAAAAAACATCACTCTCTCTTTGCTCCCCAAACATGCAGCTAGGCACCGGCTCTGCAGTCTTGAGCAGCGTCTTATTTTCTTTATCACTGAGACACAACGCCCTACACCCACAGCTTAAAGGAGGAAATATTTACCTGAGCTCACAGTTTGTGAGGTCTCAGTCCATACTCAGCTGGCTCCGATGCAGGGTGGACTGGCAGAGGGGCTTCACAGAGGAGAGCTGCTCATGGCCCAGTGGGAAGGAAGCAGAGTGGGGTCAAGCTGGGAGGAGGGATATAGACCCCGCCTGGCCGCACCCCAGTGACCACCTCTTCTGACCAGGCTGCACCTCCCAACCTCACTTTAGTTATAAACTCCTCAAGGGACTAATCCAGTGACGAGTGTCGTGTCCCCATATTCCAATCACCTCCAAATACCACCTATGAGTACATGAGGCATGGGGGGGCATCTAGGTAGAAATAAGTGCAGTCATACAGAGGCCCCAGAAGTCTCCCTCCATCCTCGGCTTCCTAGGAGGAAGAGGAGAAGATAAGGGTTGACTTCCCTTGTCATTAAGATTCCCCACTAAATGCTGAGTTCCTGTGAATTTGAACAGATTAATCCAAGAATCAGTGTTCAGATTTCATTGGGAGACAGAGGAAACCACAGAGACTTACAGGAGAAGGAGGTGACATAGAAATGCCTCCCGGCACTGCGAAGTTTGACAGGCATAAGAGCCTGAGATTTGAAAGACACCTAATGCGAACATGAGTCAGCATCAGATAACTTAAAAAAGTTAAATAATTAAGCTCACGTAATAGCTGCCTGATTATCTAGATTTGCATTTAATTAACATTTCTAATCTCTCTTTGTCAGCAGCTATGTCTTATTCAATTTAAAAGTGGAGAACTTTCATCACTTAAAAAAATCACTCATTTTGTAGCTTACCTATGAATTCATCTTCAAATTGAGCAATGAAGCTATTGTCTCCCCAGCTCTTCCACTGCCTCCTCCCAAAACTTTATAGTTAATTTTCTAAGAAAAGGGGGGGGGGAGACAGAGAGGGAGGCAGAGACAGAGAGACAGAGAGAAAGAGAGGGGGAATTGGGGCATCCTAACCATTATTTTTGAAAGGAAAAATTGGAATGCAAATGTTATCTTGAATTTAATTCATTAAGGGAAAAGTCACCAAACTTTTTGGCACCAGGAACTGGTTTTGTAGAAGACAGTTCTTTGGAGGACAGCATGTGGTAGGGTGTGAGGGTGTGGGTGGTTTCCAGATGATTTAGAGAAACTGTGCACTTAGAGCCTGTGCATGTGCAGTTCCCAGTAGGGTTCGAGTTCCTACAAAAATCTAATGCCCCGATGACCTGACAGGAGATGGGGCTCAGGTGGTGATGGAGCAGCTGGAAACAGAGACCAATGGCTGCCTCAGCCATTTCTCACCTTTGCTGTGAACCCTGATTCTTAATGGGCCACAGACTAGTACCAATCTGTCGCCCAAGGATTGAGGCCCCACACACACACACTACACGACATTACATACTGAAGGACAGGTCCTAGTTTTAGGCAGACAGAGGTGGAAGTTGTAGAGCTTAACCGGAGTTGGTGATCACCCTTGAGGAGTTCTCAGGAAATGAGGCAGACAGATTATTAAATAAATATCATTTAGAGCTGGGTCTAATGATACCCACGTGTAATCCCAGAACTCTGGAAAGCTGAGGCATGAATGTCACACGTTCCTGTCCATCCTGGGCAGCAGAGTGCTTAGGGAGGCCCTGTTTTAAAAATATACAAACAGGTTAGGGGTGTAGCTCAATATAAAGGCTCTGGGTTCAATCTCCAGCACCAAAAAAAAAAATGAATATATGAATGAATTAATGAATAAATAAACAGCACCCAGGATGAAGTCAGTACAGTATGATTTTCCCCAGGGTCTGGCAGACATCTGGGGAGGAAAACAGGTCATAGTGTCTGGGACTTGTGCCCCAAGGGTCTAAGTAGAATGTGCCACATATAACAAGCCAGAAATTCTAAAGCTACTAAGCTCCACAGTTGATCATAAACCATGCCTTGGTGTATTAATACATATTACTTTAGAAAGGGTGGACTTGTACGGAAAACTTGAGGAAGGGCAAATACAATGTAAGCCTAGATTACAGTAAAATAGGATTTAAATTTGTAAGTGCTGGGCAGGGAGGGGGGGAAGAGGAGCAAGGACACCAGCCAGCACCCTGAGAGGTGTGGAACCTAAAAGGAGGGGAGGGACTGGGAGACGCTGCCTGCTGGGCTTTGTGTATGCAGAGTATGGGGAGACACAAGGGACAGTGAGAAGGTGGAAAGCCCTGGGTGCTCGGCTAAGGAATGTGGGTTCTGTTTGTGAAATTTTTACAAAGCTAAAACACTCATGTACCAAATAGACTGAATAGCTCTGAGTGAAAGCTGGGTTTCTGTTTTACTTACCCTACTCCAAAGAGCTAATCAGATGACCTGCAAAACGGATGCTCTCTCTTCTATAAATATACGCCCTCATGTTCTCACTTTTTCATATACAATTCCCATTTTTCTTCTTAAAGGTGTCCCGGGCTGGATGATACATGTGTGGGAACCTGATATGCCTCACAGCACATCTCATGTTACCTAGAAGATGCCACCACATCTCCAAGGTCTCCAACCTATGAAATACCCTGCTCTCTTCCAGGTTGGCCTTGGTTCGTGTTTATTTGGCCTGGCCTTTTCTATCAGATGCTAATTTTGCATGTGCTTTTGGCCTTAACTTCAAAGGCTCGGGTAAATGATTCGTTTGTGGATAAACTATGCCCAGCAGAAACTTAGTCCTGACTCAGCATCAGAATTAAATTCTTTAACAGGTGTGCCAAGTGGCCAGAGCCAGTAGCACAAAAGGAAATCTTTGGGGGTGTAAAGGTAGGTATTAGGAAGGCTGGATATGATAAAATATATATAATGGATATTGAAACCCGCTCCCCAAAATGTGAAACTAGGGGTATGGCCAGGTAAGAGAAGTGAGAAGAATGACCGAAGTAGGTTGTGTGCCTGTACGTGTCTGCTAAAACAAAGCCCACTAATCTGAATAACCCATGAACACAAAGCAAAACCATAGTTTTGGATGCAGGTGAGTAGGGGCATGTGAAGTGGTGGAGATGGGCAGCCTTTCGGTAGTGTTCTGGACTGTGATAGAGATGCAGCTCACCAGGGTGTGGTTACCTGGTGAAATTCCAATGCGGGAAATGGCTATGATTGGTGAACTTTTGCAGGTTTATAGTATATGTTAACTTAAAAGCAGTTATACCTTCTAAGTGCTTAAATAGAATCAATTTGACTTCTTTAATATTTACACGCTCCGTTTGGTTTTTCTTCCAAGTTTTATTTTGTTGGTGCGTGTGCGGTACACAGTGATTACATCCCTCGTGGGGGCCGGCGCATGTGCGCGACACGTCTTCCTTCTTATTCTTCGGGTCCCTTCCCTGCCACTCCCTCCAGTTCCTGGTCCCCTTCTCATTTTTCAAGAGACCTATTTGAATGCATGCTGATTTTACACCTCACTTTTGCTCATCTTTATTTCAGGTGAGAACACATTACCTTTACAATGCTCAAAACCTGCATCTGAAAACACCATCTCCCTACTCCTGACTTCCCTTTCCTGCAGTGAGAGTTATGCTGGTCTTGACCTTGATATCCAATGAATAGAGTTTAATGCTTAGTATCTAATTGAGCAGTATTCAGTGAACGTGAATAGAAATATTACTGGGTCAGTGGAGTAACAGGCCCCATGGGAAGAGTTCGGGCTTCTAGGTGCTATTGAACCTGAGCAGTCTCTGAGGGAGTCCAGGAGCGCTGCTGGTCCAGGTGTGCAGTGAAAGGAAAGCAGCCTCAGCTCTGAGTTAGGCATTATTCAGAAAGGAATTCCCAACTCTCGCTGGTCTACCCTCTTGACTCAGGAGATCTGCATGAAGGCTTGACCCTTAGTCTACACTGCCCTGGACTTTCTATGAGAACATGACCCAGGCACCACAATTTCTGTGTTGCCAGCATAATTGGTGCACTTTGCTTCGGCCTCAAATCTTCCCATATATACTGCATGCTAAGGAGAATGGGACAGTGGAAGTATTGTCATCTGATGTATGCCAGGAATTTTACAGTCTTCATGCCGGGCACATTGCACAAATAATACCACACGATACTTACAAGCAAATAAGCAGGGAAAGGTGGTGTCAATGAATTCTTCTTTCAAAGGAACGACATGAGACTCAAACTGTTTTTTGAGAAACTACTCCAGGAATGGATAAGTCGAAGTAGGTTGTGAGTGCTAGCTCAGAAGTGGGCTTAAAATGCCAGCTCCTGACAGACAGCACACTGACTCATAGGCCTGCTCTGTTAGCTGGACATGATGGCACCCACCTGTCATTTCAGTATGCTGAGGGGCTGAGGCAGAAAGATGTCAAGTTTGAGCCCAGCCTGGGCAATTTTGTGACTTAACAAGACCCTGTCTCAAAATGAAAAATATGCCTCAGTGCAAAGGGCCTGGGTCCAATCCTCAGGATTAGAAAATAAAGGTCATGTGAGTTACACTTGATTTGGGCACTCCCAGGAGATCATAGTAGGGGGCAGTCAAAGGCATATAACCCATAACCCTGACCTGTAGCAGGATGTTGGGAGAGAAATCCTTCAGGATTCAACACAAGAATCCTGTTGCCTCAGAGTCCCCTCAGCAAGATTCCCATCAGAATTATTCTCTACACTAAATGACACACCCAGATGAATGTGTGTGTGTGTGTGTGTGTGTGTGTGTGTGTGTGTGTGTGTACACAGAGGGGTGCACACTTACTTTCAGGTTTTGCAATTACCTGTCTCTTGTCTTTTTTCTCACCAAGTGTTGTGCGGTGTTTCCGGACGGAGACCGATGGGATACAAGCATGGGGAGGTGCTAACTAATCACTACGACCCCAGTACAAAGCCCAGTGTGAAACATATAATTAGCAAAAGTCTAATGAGTGGATACATGGAGGACAGGGAGAGAGTTCAATAATCTGTTATATTTGTTGACTATAATGTGCCCTATGGCAAAATGTCCTATATTGTACTGGACTGCAAATTTTAAGTTAATACACTGGTAAAAACTGGCATTAACTATGGCACTAACTGGATAACTTCCCCTTCACTGTATTTTTGTTCAAAGAATAATCACTGAGCATCTGTTAGGACCCAGTTTGTACCCGATGTGTCAGAAGTAGATGTAACAACAAGGAGAGTTCCACTCTTCCAAGGTTACAGTTGGTTTAGTGACTTTATTATTATGATTCTTGTGATTGTGATTGTTATTATTTGACAATACTGAGGACTGAACCAAGTGCCTTTGCATTGAGTTTATCCTCAGCCCTCCCCCACCCATTTTTTTCTTTAATTTTGAGACTAGTCCTCATTAAGTTGCATAAATTGTCCAGGATGGCCTCAGATCTACAGTCCTCCTGTCACAACCTCCCAGCATGCTAGGGTGACAGGTGTGCACCCTATCTAACTAGCTTAGTGCCTTGGTAGAGGTACACTTTAGCACTCATCCTGTTCGTGGAGACTGGGCTACAGTTCTTAACTAGCGTACATAGGTGTTGCTTCACCAGATTGGCAAGTGTGTGCATAGAATTCTGGTCAACAGGGAATGAGGGATTCTGCTCTGCTGGTGGGTCTAATCACCAAGTGAGCAGGAAGAAAGCGAGATGCCTTATTGTCCAGAACATAACCACCACCAGGACCCTTCTTGGTGTATAATTGGGTCCAAAATTTTTAGCAAAATAGCAAGGGATGATGAATTTCCTATGCTATAAGGAGGCTCCGGCTGAATAAACCAACACCCCTGCCACCCTCTCTCTGTTTCCCTGAGGATTTTCCTGCCATATGGGTTGGAGTAGAACACAGTTTTGCATCTTTTCCAGATTTTCCATCTCAGCAAGTATGAATACTAGCAAGAAGACAAAAATATGCTCTTCTTAAAAGGAAAATGAGAGCTCTTATCTGCCTCTGTCCTTGGAATCACAGCCCAGGGTGAGGTCAGTGTGTTGCCAGTCTAGAGACAGGACAGTGGAGACTTGGACAGGGGCTTTTGTGGCTGTGACCCAGGGGCAAGGTGGTGTCAGGTTCCTGAGGGTGAAGTTGTCTTTGTGACTCCCCTGGGCTACTAGAAGGACAGGACCGAGGTCTGGGGATCTGCGGGCCCAGCTGCAAGTGGCACATGGACCTGGCTGAGCTTGGTCCAAAGGACTCTGGCCAGATCTTGGTGGTGGCACCGCACAGGAAGCCACGCCCCTCATGGGACAACCCCAGATGGATCAACTCATGCTTCACCTTCCTCTTCTTTGCTTCTGAACTAAACCATGAGCTTCCTGCCATGGGAAATCGTACAACAGGAGAACACTGATGTGATAGCAGGTCACCTGCTTATCCAGAAAGTAAAGATTAAAGAGAAAGTCCAAGGAGATGCTATTCCCTGCAGCCCTTGTCTCCGAGGCAGGAGAGAAGATGGCATCCACAGCAGCCTGGCCTTGCTGGGTTGGATACGAGAGCCATGGTCATAGAAACTGAATGTGAAGACGGTGAGCCCTAACTGCTTATCAAGTTTCCCTCAGTGACAAAAATCTTCCAAAGCTTTCAAAAAGAGAGCAACTCAACAAGTGTATCGGCTAAGGTTTTCTAGAGGAGGGAATCAATACACATAGATGGACAGACGATAGACAGGTAGAGAGATGATAGATAGGTAGATAGATGGATGAGGTAGACGTATAGAATTAGAGGCAGGAGGGCCCACAGTGGCTGTCTGTGCACTGAACAAGTGGAGATTTCAGTATCTGCAAGGTAGAAAAAGCTGGAAGCTATTGACCAAGAGGGATCAAGGGTGCAGCACCCGTCCAAGAAGCTTCCTGGAAGCTCTCTGAAGAGTTGCTGCTAGGAGTGTGCATGGAAAAGCTGAGGGTACTGGAGTCTGCTCTCTACAGGTGACAGCAGAAGAAAAGGTGAATCTGTTCAAGCAGAGCAGAGCTTCAGATAAAACAGGCCCCTTTCTTTCCGCTTTCCCTTTTCACTCTAACCAGGCCACAGCTCATTGGGTGGTGCTACCCATAATCAGGCCAGTTCTTCTGGGGAAAATCATACTGTACTCCTTTGCAGATCTTGTACTGACTTCACCCTGGGTGCTGTTTATTTATTCATTAATTCATTCATATATTCATTTATTTTTTTGGTGCTGGAGATTGAACCCAGAGCCTTTATATTGAGCTACACCCCCAACCTGTTTGTATATTTTTAAAACAGGGCCTCCCTAAGCACTCTGCTGCCCAGGATGGACAGGAACGTGTGACATTCATGCCTCAGCTTTCCAGAGTTCTGGGATTACACGTGGGTATCATTAGACCCAGCTCTAAATGATATTTATTTAATAATCTGTCTGCCTCATTTCCTGAGAACTCCTCAAGGGTGGTCACCAACTCCGGTTAAGCTCTACAACTTCCACCTCTGTCTGCCTAAAACTAGGACCTGTCCTTCAGTATGTAATGTCATGTAGTGTGTGTGTGTGGGGCCTCAATCCTTGGGCGACAGATTGGTACTAGTCTGTGGCCCATTAAGAATCAGGGTTCACAGCAAAGGTGAGAAATGGCTGAGGCAGCCATTGGTCTCTGTTTCCAGCTGCTCCATCACCACCTGAGCCCCATCTCCTGTCAGGTCATCGGGGCATTAGATTTTTGTAGGAACTCGAACCCTACTGGGAACTGCACATGCACAGGCTCTAAGTGCACAGTTTCTCTAAATCATCTGGAAACCACCCACACCCTCACACCCTACCACATGCTGTCCTCAAAAGAACTGTCTTCTACAAAACCAGTTCCTGGTGCCAAAAAGTTTGGTGAGTTGAGCATACTGTGTCCATAGAGAGCCTCACAGAAACCCAGTACACTGCTTCCACATCCTTGAGCTGCCTATTGCTGCACTTGAAGTAAAGCCAGCCCTTCTCCAGGCTGTCTGTCCATCATGTCTATTTTCTACACAATAACTTATTTTCATGGGACGGAAGTTTCTATGCATCTACAGCCATACCACCCTGCACACACCCAATTGCATGTGAAGTTTCTACTCTATCCTTGTACGTATAGCTGTCAACCAACAAACAAAATTTAACAATAGTAAATCCCAGAGTGATAAACTATAGAGACCCTGTTACATGACCTGGATTTAAGTCCTGACAATACTACTAGCTAGGTGATTTCAGTGAGTTATTTGCCTCTCTGAGCCTTGCTTTACCCATCTCTTAATGAGAACATACAAGTACCTACCCTTTGGAGAAAATTTAACAATCAAAATGTGAAAATTGATACCAAAGTCTCCAAGTATGTGGCAGGTGGCTAGTGCTCTGTTAGGAAAACAGTGCCTGAGCTTCTGAGACAAGCCACTTTCACCCACAAGCCATGGGGAAAGAGAGTGTGGCAGGTCTCTGTAAGTCATGGATGCAGGCAAATGCCACAAGCCTGCTACATTATTTAGAGTTCTCTGGAGGAACAGATTCAATAAAAATGTATATATAACTGCACAAGGGGATTTAGTGTCTGAGATTACAGGACTGAAGCAAGATATTCAACAGTGGGCATCTATGCTAGAGAGCCAGAGGATCCCCTGGCTGCTCAGTCCAAGAACAATGAAGCTGCACAACCAGAAGGATAAAGCACGTAGCACCAGTTCAAGATCAAAGACATGGAAACTCACTGAAGATTCACTGGTGCAAGTCTGCGTTGAAAGCTTAGGGAAACTGAAGACTGATGTCCAAAAGCAACAGCAGCAGAGGGCATGCCCTCTCAGGAAGACAGGAGCTCTTCAAAATAGGGACATTTCCTTCTTTCCTTTTTTATTACATCCAGGCTATAAGACTACTGGTTGGTGCTGCCCACATCCGGGGTGGGTCTTCCCCCTCAGTTTGCTGGCCTACATGTCAATCATCCACAGAACTGCTCCATTAGTTTAGAACTTTCATTCAGTGTGGGAGCTCATTATTCAGGGTTCCTCTGCTGGGCTCAGGCCTGGCACACAGTCAGTGCTCTGTGTAGAGATGAGCTCCTGACCCCAAACCACAGCCATCTTCAATGGCCCTGCAGATGTCCTGGAGAGCTTCAAAACTAGCATGGCCAGTTTAGAACCCACAAATTGCCATGGTTCCTATCTGCTCAAGGATGTCAACCCTGTTGCCCGCCTCTGCCAGAAACCTGAGTCCCTTTTAGTCCCCTATATCTGGCTCTGAGTCAAGTGATCATCAAGTCCTACTGAATCTATTTTCTTATGAAAACCAGACCCAGCATGCCTCCTCCAGTTCCTCTGCCAAGCAGGCTTCAATGCACTGGTCACTTCAGTGGGTCTTTCATCTCTAGTCTCCAAACTGGAGCTGTGAGGAACTCCCTCCCTTCCCTAGATCACAGCTATGGAAATAAACATCCAACCAACAAAAGTGGCCACACCCCATTGTGCTCAACTCCTTGTGTGGCCCCTGCCCTGATCACTGTGTGCAGCATCTCGGAGCCACCTTCCAGCCTCCTCCCCACCACACATCCTCTGCAGAGCCTCCCACTGTGCTGGTCATTGAGCTTAGAATTCCCCTCCTGATAATATTGCCATGTATGAGGCTCATCTGACCTCCACTTCCTGTGGTCTCCCCTCCTTGGCAATTAGCATGAATCCCCTTCCTGAAGCCCTGTGATGCTAGGTCTGCATGAGAGAGGATGTTCCAGGTGGATCAAATTATTGTGGTGAGGGCTTGTGGACTCTGAAAGCTCTCTGCAAATGAAACACTAACACCACAACTAGAGAATGAAGAGTCACTGCTTCTATGGGAAGCACTTGAGGTGAGAAATGCCCACAGCAACACAGAAAAATAGGTTCACCCGTCACTGCCACTGAGTTAATCTGGAGGACACAGAAGTCAGTGCGGGGTGAGGGGAGAAAGCAGATGGTAATTTCAGAGACAGGAGAATTTCCAGGCACAGGGATATCTTTCGGACTGTTGGAGGCTTCTCCACGTGAATCAGGTTACCCGGAGATGATGCATTTGGTGCTAAGTGCTGCTTTGCCTTGGCCACAAGGATGAATTCTAACTTGCTGTAAATAGAACGGAGAGAGCCTTGGTGCTACATTATTTATTGCATATTCCATTTGCCTCCAAGCAATGATTTTTTAGGTTCCACAAAGGTAGCTGTGCAGAGTCTATTGTCATTACATAAAGGAAATTCTAAGAGTTTACCTTATAAAATATAAATTAGTCATTCGTTAGCCACTGAAGAGCTCAGGGGGTGATTCCATCATGGCTGTGGAGGAAACTAGAAATAGATGCAGTATCTTTTCTCTACAAGAAGTTCTAAATTGGCCCCAAAGTGCTACTTAGCCAGTTTTTCTAATGGTGTAGAATATGCAAGAAGAAAACTCCTCTCTCTTTTGCTTGGTGAACCCAAAGCAGGTTCCCAATCCCATACAGAGAAACTTGGCCCCTGGCAGCTTGCTTTGAATTGAAGCTGAAATAAGAAAAGGCTGTTTGTAAAGTCTCATTCCACAAACAGCAGAGCAGGAGGGCTTTCCGCCTGACTCTGTCACTACCACAGGTGGGGAGCTGGGGGAACCTGGACAGGGAGATGCAGTCTCTTGAAGATGTAGATATTTCCCTAGGAAGTGTCTCTTGCTCTTGAACTTCTGTTCTTATTCTTGCTTCTACTTCCTTCGACCCTCTCTTTTTTCAGTTAAACCATGTCTGTATCTATTTGTTATTCAGTTCGCAAGACATGCACGGATCCCTGTTGTGAGTGGACACAGCTTGCACGGGGGACTGACCCATGGCCCTTCAGCAGCAGCCAGGCTCCCCTGCTCGGCCAGGCACCTGACACAGCCTTTCTCTTGGAAGCGTGCCTATCCCCAGAGCTCAGCTCAGATTTCCCTTACTCCGCAAACCCTTCCAGAATCTCCGGATGCATCCAGTCCCTCTGACCCCACCCGAAACACCTGTATCCTGTGCTCTCAGCACAGCAGGGCATCTCCCGATCCCATGGGATTCCAGGTCCACCTCCCGCCCTGGGCAAGCTCTGAGTAGGCTTTTTTGTTGGCTTGCTTTGCTTTCGTAGCACTGGTGACCAAACCCAAGACTTTTGCACTGAGCTACAGACATCTCCAGCCCTTTTTATTTTTAATTTTGAGACAGGATCTCACTAAGTCATTGAGTTGGGCTTGAACTTAGTACCCTCCTGCCTTAGTCTCCCAGAGCGCCGGGAGGACAGACGCGCATCCACACACCTGGCTATTTTATTCCTCAGTACGTTGCCTGTGCTCAGTACCACTCCGGCTTGGGTGTATGTATTTGTACCACCAGTTACCTGCTTACAAGGAACTCAAACTTGACAGGGGCATCTGTAGACTGAGTTTATTTCTCATTCACCATGCAGCCCTGCAGGGGGTAGCTCAGATGCCTGTGCTGTTTCTATTGGCCAGAGTCACCGTCCTCTGGCTGAGGGACCCCTGGCATCGCCTGGCTGGTGTGGGGTAGAAGGCGAGGGATGACACCCCCTCCAGAAGAGGTGCAGGCCTGATCTCTTCTCCCACAGTCCTGGAGCCTCACCTCGGCTCACAACTAACCCCCTGTAGGGAGTCAGTATTTCACTGCTACATCTGTGTGTTGCTGGTCTCTGCTTTACTCTCTTTAGCATCTGCAGGGACTGTGACAAGTCTGGGCATGGAAACAAGGATCGGGGAGGGAAAAAGTATAAATTTTAAAAACAAGGAAACCAGGTGTGGTGGGGCATGCCTGTCATTCCAGCAATCTTCAAGGCTGAGGCAGGAGAGCCACAAATTCAAGCCCAACCTGGACAACTTAGTGATCTAGCAAGACCCTGACTTAAAATTAAAGGTGCAAGAGGGGGTGGGATGGAGTTCAGTACAAAGGCCAGGGGTGCAGTCCTCAGTAGAAGAAAACAACCAAAATCCTAGAGATTGGCGAGGAGTAGCAGAACACAGGTGCCTTGGAAATGAGAGCTCCAGAAAGGGACGAAGGCGTGGCAGGCGTGGCACGGGCACACACAGGTAGACTCGCATGATGGCGGAGCAGCTTTGGCTTCACTCTCAGGACTGTGGTCCTATTTGACCCTGGGCGTCTCTGTGTGGAGCCCTTGAGGCAGCTCTGAGCACTGGAGCAGGAGGCGCCCCTAGGGACAGGGTGAGACACCATGCAGAGCCCTGCTCCTGGGAGCCACACACTTGGCTTTCCCTCCCTAGCACATTTCCTTTCTTAATTGCCTCACAGTGAGGACAGGTGTATGAGGGAAGCACAGGTGCTCTACCTGCATGGCAGATGCTGTGCTAAATGTGCACACAGGCAACAGGATGCAGCTTTATTCCTGGAAGTAAAGCTGCTGCTCCTGAGGACTGACAGAATAAGGATACAGAAGCACTGTGAGGCCCTGTCCCCTGTGTGGTAAAGTGCAAGCCATCACACAGGTCCCCAGCCAGCTGCAGTATGCAACGTGGAATAGAAAAATGCAGTGTGTATTTAAAAAGAAAGACTTATTACAGTAAAAGATGCATTGCCATGAACCCTCCTCAAAATCCTCCCCACTTTGAGCACACTCATCCCATCATCATTCCTGCTTCCTGCAGCAGCTCTAGAGTCCTCTTTCCTGAGGGTCTTCATCCGTTATGACCAATAATACAGTGACTTATGCTGCCAAGCGCCATCCAACAGAAAGGCAGGAGGTAAAAACCTGACACGTGCCCACATCCACCTTAGAGTCCAGGCCTGGCACTGTGCAACTTCTGGCTCTTCCCCAAAGTCACAGTGACCACAAAAGGGAGAGGTTATGCATCCATTTAGGACATGGAGGCAGCCAGGACAGCGCAGCTAAAGACCCTCAGGAAAGAGGACTCCAGAGCTGTGGCAGAAAAGGGCAAAGATGATGGGCTGAGTGTGTTTGAAGTGAGGGGAGGATTGTGAGAGGATTCATGGAAATGTGTCTTTTACTGGAAGAATTTTTTTTAAACTTAAAACATTCACCGTGTTTTCTAATCAGGCCTTGTGTGCAGGAGAATCCAGCTGGCCTTGGAGGATGAAGGTATATCTGAGAAGATGCTGTATTTGAGGAACCAAAAAATTCACTTAAAGGCTGAGGAAAAGCGGATCAGAACACTTAAAGCCTGAGGAAAAGAGGATCAGCAATGCTCTAGCACGGCCTGAGAAGTGGGAGAGACGAGTCAGAGGCCTTGGTAAGATGATGTAGGAGCGAAGGGTCAGCTGCAGCAGCCTCATGGCGTGAGGATGTCTCTAGGGCTGGCCAGCAGGTCCTCGGGAAGATAGAACCTGACAGGACCAGCCACAGAGAGGGGGAGGAAGAATGGGGTTGGACGGGGAGCCAGGTCACAGGAAGTATCCATCAGAGGATCTCGAAGCACCTCACCTGCTGTACTGGGCCTCATGGCTGAGAGCCCCTGTGGCTGCCAGTTAAGAAGGGACAGTGAGAGGTCCGAGTTTCAGCAGCCACTAGAACCTACTCCAGAATCGTGCATGGCAACCAGCTCACAATCACTAGTCTCAACCATGGTCGGGCAACTACAGTCAGCAAAATTTCACTGTGTATTTCAAAAAGGCCAGAAGAAGGGTTTTCCGACGCTCCAACAAAGAAATGATGAATGTTTGAGGCGATGGATACATAGTTCCGACTCCTGATGCCATCACCACTTGCTGCTTACGCGCAGCAGAACATCACACAGACTCTGGGACAGGTGTCCTCTGTGAGGATCATGCACAACTATTAGGCATCAAGTAAAAATAAATAAAAATAATTAATAACCAAAGCTTACAGCATGGGTTTTTCGTATCGTAAGTGTACAAAGTGCATTTTCAGATGAGAAAATGGAATTTGGGGCAAGAAGACCTTTGCCGCCATGGCACATTGAGTTCATGGCAGGCCCAGAGCCCTGGAAGCTCTGGAGCTGCGGCTGGTGCTGGTGAGGCGGCCAGGGCAGCTGCGGAGAGGGCACCCGAGAAGGGGGAGTGGTCCCTGTGCCTTAGGTGCCTTCCTCCTGCTCCTCTGCTACTTCCCAGCCGCTAAGGGTGTGGCTCGAGAGGCACTGTAGTAACTGAGAGAGGAGGGGAGGAAAACCTCGAGTCAGAAAAAAAGAAAAACACAAACAACAATAAAAATCAATCAGACTCCAGAGCATGGAGGGAAACACAGGACGGAAGGAAAGAGAAAGGGAAGCAGAAAAAGAGGAAAGAGAGGAGGGGCTGAGCTCCCCAAGCCCGAATCGCGCTCACTACCCTGCCCGGCACGCAGGAGTCTCTCCTCTCCTCTCCCCCCGCCCCTGTCTTGATCAGAGAGGGCACTGTAAGGCTTTGTCCCTTCTCCCTCAATTAAGGGTGAGGATTTGAAAAAGACAGTGAATGTTTAAGTTTTAAAAAAATTATTACAGTCAAAAATACATTGGCATGAATCTCCCTCAGAATCTTGCCCTCACTTCCAGCACAGCCAGTCATTCTTGGCGATTTCTGCAGCAGCTCTGGGTCCTCTTTCCTGAGGGTCTTTAGTTCTGCCGTCCTGGCTGCCTCAATATCCGGGTTGGATTCAAACTGTCTCCCTTTTACGATCATCTTGACTTTGGGGAAGAGCCAGAATTCACATGGCGCCAGATCTTATGAAGAAAGTAGAAGACACAGCGTCATGTTTTTACTTTACAGAAATTGCCATAAATATTTGATCAACACATTTCATCAACACATGAAAACACAGTGGATATTTAGATTATTAAAACTTACAGTCAAAGTCACATTGCCATTAAAGCCTCTCAACAGACTGCCCCTTGCTTGGAACACACTTATTCCTTTGTTCTTGGCAATGTGACTTTGCCCTTCATAAGTCTTTTTAGGGTGTAGACATTCCTTGTGTACTGTATTTCTTTCACTTTGTGTAAGTCATAAGAACCTGGTAGGCTTCACAGAGCCTGGACTCGCCCTTGCTTTTGCTCTACTCCAGTCTGTGTTACTTGAAGCTGAAGGTCTCCAGGCTCCTTCTCTGCTGGTGTGGGGCTCTGGTTGGCCAAAGCATGTCTTAGAAGATCACACAGACATGAGAAGCCAGAGGAACGACAAAGGCATAAGGTCTTCTCTTTCCCTCTCCACTCCAGCCTCAGAACAGTGTGGGCCAGGCTGGGACAACCCTCCTGGCTTGCACACTTTCTTTGTCCTGTGATCTGATTATCCATCACCAATGTAGCTAATTCCTTGGACTATAAATTCCTCCTGTTTTAAATACTTACAGCAGGTCCAGTGTTTGAATGACACCTGAACATACTTTTAAACAATACAAGCTATGCATTCTAAAGATCTGAAAACAGCACATAACAAGATTCAATTTTTATAATAACCCGTCTTCAAGAAGTTCTCTGTTTCAGATGTATAATTGAACAGGAAGAAAATCATGTGACTAGAAGCTGGAGTGTTCACAGGCAGAAAGGTCATCTTGAAAGGAGAATTGTTCTGTTTCCTTAAAAGTTTTTATAATGACTTAAGACACATTACCGTCCACCAAGTTCATCAATATTTAATTTTCTTCTAAAAATCGCACTGGGATTAGCATTACAAAGAAAACAGCCTTTTTTTTTCCAAGGAAAAACAGATCTCCACCATGTGGCTCTTTTATCTGGTAGCTCAGCTAGCATAGCAGAGTGAGGAAAGGTTATTTGTATGAATAACACATATCCTTTTTTGGGATCTAGACCCTTGCTACTTCCACACACTGAACCTCCTTTTATCAGCAGGAAGGCAGAGTACATAAAACTTTGCAACAGCAGGCGATGTTCCCTAATGTTTGGCTAATCTTTCTGTGTTCTCAAGAGAAGGTAATGGAAGAATTTTAATAGCAGGGGTTACGTGAATTTCTCTGGCGATGACTTGGGCCAACTAACACTGTGCAAGATACTCTGTGCAAGGACCTAGGTGTACACCCTGCCTCCTTCTGCTGCTCAGTTCAGAACCGATTTGTAGCTATCTCCTAAGTGCTAAGCTTTAATAGATATGCTCTTAATAATTAATCCTTTCCTTAAAGCGCTTTGATTTTTCTGATTCGTGTTCAGCTAAGTATAAATTTGGCCACCCGAAGCCTATTATACCAACACAGAATGGCAGTGCTGGAAGGATGTAGGCTCCAGTCCTCCTGAGACGCAAGCAAAGAGGGCAGGCAAGTGTGTCCCTTAAAGAAGACTAGAGACGCATTCAGCCTGCATTAAAATACCCACCTGTGCGGATCACTGGATGCCCTGCCTGTTTCACCTGCATAGGCGTGAGCCTGTTGCTTATGCTGTTGCCTTCCACCCCTTGACCTTGCTGCTCATCTGTTCAGATGCAGCTGTCACCTCCTCCAGGAAGCCTTCCTTGACTCCTTGCACTTTTAAGGCCCATCCTCTGCTTTCCCTTAGCTGCAGTCCCTGCAGAGCACAAACTCTGTCTCTCTGAGTTGAGTGCACGGCCTGAATAGCTTCTGTGGCTTCTGCAGAGCTGAGCTTAGTGGCTCTGCAGAGCATATCTGCTAAAATCCAAAGTTGAGATCATGCCTTGAGCCACACTCTGAAGGCAGGCGTCCCTGCAGCCCTGTGCTTCAGGTCTACTGCAGTACACAGCTGAACATTCATCTGATGTCTGCGCGTCAGTCGCCTGTGTGCCAACGCTGTTTGCATTGTTCCTTTCTTTTTTGGCTCTCTTCCTGAAAGAATTATGCAAGCGCCTGCCCTTCCCTCCCCTCCTCCTCCCTCTTCCTCCTGTGGGGCACAGTACCTCCAGCAGGAAAAGCTATGAATACAGAGAGCTGGCACTACAGGATCCTGTTACTAATTCAACGCATGCATGCCTTTCCCTGCTTCCTGCAGACTTGCATTTTCTTGAGACTGGCAAAGCCAAATCTGCCTTCCTCTCTCTCCCCTGCAGAAAGGCATCTCGGGAACCTGAAAAGGCATTAGGGGCTCAGTTGGATCTGCTCCATCCTTCATGGGAACAGAATCGACAATAGAAGGTCGATCTGGGTTAGAAAAGGCTCCATCACCAGCCCCTTCTGCAACTCAGTTGCTTTGTTTCTAAAATAAGATCGATACAATCAAGGGACTCGTGTTTGTATAAGATGATGGACCCCAGATTCTGAGCCCCAGTGGGGGGATGACTATAGAAGACATTTTATTTCAAATTATTATGAATTGAATATACCCCCCTCCATTCATATGTTTGACTCCTAGTACTTCAGAGCCTGTGGTCTTATTTGGAGATAGAGGTGTATCCTAACCTGATACGACGGGGGTCTTTACTTATTTATTTATTCATTTAGTTAGTTAGTTACTTATTTTTTGCACTGGGGATTGAAGTCAGGGTGTTTTCACTGAGCTGCAGCCCCAGAACGCTCTTCCTCTCTTCTCCGTAAGTTGCTAGGTATCCCAGACTGTGCTCCAACTTGTGATCCTCCTGCTTTAGCCTCCCAGAGTGCTCGAATGGCAGGCATGTGCCGTGACATCCAACTGCATCTACGATGGTGAGTTTTCTCTGGTACTTCTGGAGGGTCATTTCCAGACTCCCATGGTTACCAACATTTCTGGATGCTCCAGGCCCTAGGATGAAATGGCACAAGGTCATTTTACAGACCCTAGCCACACCCTCCTGTGTACTTTAAGCCATATGTAGATAACCCACCAATACTGGACACAATGCAAATGCTACGTAAATAGCTGTTCTGCTCTGTTGTTGAGGGCATCGCGATAAGAAAAGTGTCCTTGCATACTCTTTTTCCCTGAAAATTTCAATCCCTGGCTGGCTGTATCTGCAGCTGTGGATGTGGAAGGCAGACTGCAGCATCTCTCTTCTCCAGCTTACTGAGGCCTTGGGAACCTGGACCTGGTCCTCACTCAGATCTGTAGCACCAGCACTTAGCCCAGCACCCAGCGCACAATAGCTGCTCAGCAAATGTGCATTGGATAAACCTGCGAATTGTATTGATGGGTATTTGCTAGTGCTTTGCAGTTTACAGAGCATTTTCCAAGGCAAATAGTAGGAGGAAAATGGAAAGAAAGAGCATGCACTGTCAGAGCTGCCCTGCCGGGGCTTCTGCCCACTCTGACTAGATTTAAAATGAGTTACTGCTCTCTGAGACCTTCAGTGGAAATGAAACTGTTCGGGGACTGCAGAGGTTTTGCATTGGAACAAAGGAAGGCAAATTTCACGCAGTGTGGTCCAGAGAGGGGCCAGCTCCACCCTGGTGCAATTTGATTGACACTGTTACCTTCACAGGCTAAGCAGGGTCCTAAATATCAGCCGCTGCAAGGCTAGGTTGCACTGCAGACAGGTGTGGCTCTGGTGTTTGCCTGGGGGCCACAGGCCTTTTTCCTCAACAGTCGTAGCCTGAAACAACTTCCAGTCCACATGCTACATTGTAAAGCACTGTCTGGACTTCTGGGGAAGCCACTTCCATGCTCATGGCCCTGGCAAGGCTGAGGCACCAGCCAGAGAGAGCGTTTTGCTGATTCTGCCTACTGTTCAGTACACTCCGGCTCCTGAAATACACTCGGGTGGCTGCAGATCTGAGTAGTGACGGCCTAAAATGACGCGCGGTCTCCCCAGTTCTGACTCTAGCATTGCTACTGGCCATTTCCTTCTGCCTGCTTCGCTCCTGCTTCTACCCTGCTTCCTCTGCAACTTTCACAACCCGCTTCTGGACACCCGTTTGACACCAAGGTGCATCAGCACCTGGACGTCATAGTAGCAGCCTAGGGCTGGGGATGGAGCTCAGGGATGGAGCATTTGCCTGTGCTTCCTGGCCAGTACTGCAGACCAAAACAAAACCCAGCCGAAGAACGAACCTGTCCATGCAGCAGCCAGCGCTCTCTCCCTGCTTCCCAGGCCCCGCCTCCCCTGCCTGCTTCTGGGGACCGAGGGCAGGTCTGCCGGTCTTATCTGGCGGCTTCCTGCGGAAGCCCTAGGTGAGAGCTGCCCCAGCTGCACCGAGAGAGGAGCTTGTCTCCTCACCCCAGCCCAGCCCACCTCTGCCTGCCAGGAAGAAGGGCCCATTCCCTGGATGCTGCCCTCCCACTAGTGTCATCCCAGGCTCGCAGCCTCACTCCCCAAACCTGTGCGTAAGTTGCCTCCATGCATGTGAGACCTGGGGTTCCCTCTGAATCCCTCTTTCTCTTAGAAGAGCTGACAGGAATTTCCTGTGGGGAGGCTTCAGGGGTCTGGGTTCCTGACGTCGCCCTCGTCTCCTTTCATTGCTTTGCCCTCCACTATTCTTTTTCATCTCTAATTTTAAAGCTTCCCAACTCCTTAGGATGAATGGATGAAAATGAGTGAATAAATTAAAGTATTAGACTCGCCCAAAGAAGGACTATCTGTAGCAGTGAAGTATGTTCTCTGCTTTAGACGAAGTCTCTGAGGTGGGGATTAATCTGGGGGTTTTCATGCTTCTGGAATGGATCAGGCAATGGAGCATTTAAATTTATCTGGAAACACAGATCAGCACAGGTGGAGAACACTAGATGTTTCCCCATCTCACACGTGCACTATGGAGATAGGAATATAAAACCCAGGGGAAGACATTCACCCCGAGGTCGTGCACAAAAATGCATCAAGGAGAACATCTCATATTCAGTATTCTATTTATTATTGAGTACCTAGTACATAACCGAAAGTGGTTGAGAGAATGGATTTTGGATGTAGATATCCCTGGATATAAATATAAATAGCTTTTCCACCCTCTTCTCTGGCTCTTCTTTCTCTGTTTCTCTTTTTGTCCCTCTCTCTCTTTCCCTACCTGCCTACCTACCTGCCTACCTACCTAACATCTATCTATCTATCTATCTATCTATCTATCTATCTACCTATCTATATATATATCACAACCCATGGCAAAAAATGGTGGTTAAATTTTACCTTTGCATTAATATACTTGGAATTGAGAGTTCCTGTTGCCTCTTATTTCTTCAAGTGTAAAAAGTTTGGAGCAGATGCTAAGATATTGTTAGCTTCCAAGTCTGTAGTTTATACTATGATTCTAGGTTATCCTGATTTGCTCTTTTTCCTTTAGAACCTTTGTATCCTGTGACAATCTCTCTCATGGCCAGCCCTGCCCAAATTTCTGCCCTTGAGTCAACTCATCCACTAAAGTAACATCGTTGGGTTTAGGGGTGTGGTGTGAAGAGAAGCTTTGATTTTATTTTAATGGGCATTCTACTCTCAAGAAAATGAAAATATATCATGCAGTGATACTCATTCAGTTGAGTGGGAGGAGAAATACTCATGTAATCCCAGCACTCTGGGAGGCTGAGGCAGGAGAATCACAAGTAGTTCAAGCCCAGCTTGGCCAATTTAGTGACTGAAGACCCTATCTAAAAGTTAAAAAAAAAAAAAAAAAAAAGTAAGAGCTGGGATGTAGCTCAGTGCAATGGCCCTGAGTTCAATCCCCAGTACAAAAATAAAAGTGAAGTAAATAATAAAAGATGTTGTCAGGCATACACTGGCTGCACACGAAGGGCCTTAGCGACACCACTGCTCTCACCCGTGAGTCGCGTCCGTTACCTGAGGAACAACTTGGGCAGCGCAGAGTGATGGGTGTGATGAACGGGCACAGGTTCAACTTGTGCTCTGCACAGATGGCAGCGTTCTCCAGACGTTCTGTTTTCTGTAGCCCTAAACTCTTCCTGATATTTCAGATTCATGCTGTGACTTTTCAGCGGAATGAAATTACAGCAGCTCGAGATTATATCAATAATTATACCCCACTCATATGAGAACGGCTCTGTGTTCCAAGATGCTAGCAGGACCTCTAGCAACAGTCCGGACAGCAATTTCTGCATGCCAAATAATTAGATAAAGCATTTTTACAAGAGATTTGAAGGAGAGGCGGAGGGGGGACTCCGGCCTGATTAACCGTACCTCCTCCATAGACCAGCTCTGTGCTCAAGGGCTCAGGCCGCGCAGCCTCAGCGTCTGCACTTGTACATTGTGAATACCAACAGCCTGTTCGCAGGACCATACTGGTTGAATAAGAAATATATTTGTACATGCATTAGGTGGAAGCCCCAGCACTCTGGGAAGTGGGGAAGGAGAATCGACAGTTTGAACCCAGCCTGGACAACTTAGTGATTAGGAAAACCCTGTGTTAAAATAGAATTTTTTTTTAAAACTGAGGAAGTACCTCTGTGGTCCTGGGTTCCGTCCCCATTACCGAAAAACAAATAAGAATATCACAAGGAGATCAGAAAAATTCACAAAAGAAAAATCAAGACTTAATTGGAACTCCCAGCTAACCACCTCTGTGAGAGTTTAGATTATTTGAAAAACATTAATGTTATTTTCCCTCTTCACAGGAGGAGACTCCCAAGCAGTACCTTACTTCGGTCAAGACGCAATGTGAATTTGGAAGTGGGCTTTAACAGCAATTAGAGTTGGGCTGGTATTCTTCTGCCTGTTACTGACTTGAGCCAAACCCACCTTGCCTGGCCTTCTGGTCCCAGGGAAAGACCAGAGATACTTAAATCAGAGCCCAGCCTCTGTATACCGATCCTCCAGAACTCCTATTAGCATGTTTAAACTCTTAGAAACATTTTTAAGCAGCAAACAGACACTCAGATGACCTTCACAGCCCCAGAGTGGAAAGATTTTGGCCTAGGCCACTGAGATTTCCAGTGATTTGGTGAACGATAAATTTGTGATATTAACTAAGACATCAACTCTTTATTTAGAGTAACTGTGGAGCTCAGTTTACTCAGCACAGGCCTGGTTGATGCTTATTTTAGTCTCCTCTGCTTTACGTTTTCCTTTTTTAAAGAGTATTACAATTATTTATTGCATTGAAATGAGCTATGTTGGGTTTGACAAAATCTGACTGCACTTGGAGCTTTTTTCATCCATATGGTGGAGCAGGCACATTGTTCAAATAAGACCCCATTTGAACAATGATTAATCTGAAAGATGAGCAAAATGAACACATCTCACTATTCTTGACAGACTGTAACTAACATTTGTCTTTCAAGGACAACATGTTAGGGAACTCAGATGTACTCAGACATTGCACCCTGAGAGAGCAGATTCTTTCCGTTCTTGAGTGGTTATGGGAGAAGTATTTGAAACTGCAGTTTCCAGCCATCTGATAAACTGCCCAACTGTGTCAGGGTCATCCTGAAGCCAATCAGCATTATAGTTCTTAAACCATGAGTAGGGGAGGTAGGCAGGAAACAAACAAAATATATGTTAGCTGTATGTGACTTATGTGCAGGAAACAGTCTCTGAAACCATCCTTGAAATCGTTTCCAGAAAAGACACTGCCATTTATTATGTATCTAACGTAAATCTACATCTGTTTTTAAATGATTTTATTTTGTAGCAATTTTCTTTTTCCATTAATTACATGGGCATCAAAGAACTTTTTTCAAAGCATAAAATTCCATTTTTCAAGGTCAATTATGAGGTTGCACACAATGTTTGTGCACATTTACCTTCTACCACAGATGTTATTGGGATGTCGCTAACCGTAAGAAAATTAAAAGATCAATTGCGTTCTGGGTGTGGTGGTGAACACCTGGGTCCCAGCATGCTTCTCAAAATCAGGCAATGAAAATCTTGCAGCTGCCACGGATATAGCTCAGCGGCACAAGTGCCTGCCTGGCAAGTGCAAGGTCCTGAGTTCGATTCCCAGTAAAAAAGAAAAAAACCTTACAGCCTTTGAAGTTCTTGACAAATACTAATTCTTAAAGCTGGTAAAGAAGAGGATATTAAACTTTGTTGCCAGAAAAGCAAGAGAAGCAGTGTACAGTGATGACGGTCACGTGATGTACAAGTTGTAGTGTAATAGAGAAGGAAGAAGGTACTCAGAGTGCAGGCAAAAAGATAGGAACTGGAATGATATTTGGTATGAAATAGTTATACTTTTCAATATGGAGAATATTCTTAATAATATCCTCCACATAAACACAGTAAACAGAATTTGTTCTGACTCTACAAAATATATCAGCATATGTAGAAGGATTTAAAAAGTATTGTCCATATATATGAGTCAGTTATACATGCCAAATTTCAAATGTATTAATTTTGTTTTCTTTTAAATGTATTAATTTTGTAATGGAACTCTGAAGAAGATTGGATGAAATTTTATTAATATTTTTAAAAATCAGACTATGTTGAAAATGTTTTTTGAAAAATGTTGTGACTTAATTTGGGAGACATGAATGGCTAAGAAATTGTGTCAGGTACGTAAATATATTCTAATGTTAATTATTCCTCTTAACCTTTTCTATGTTTCAGATAAGCAGCATAAAGCAGCTTTAACATTTCTTTTTATGTATCTGGGTATATATGGAATGAATTTTTAAATTTTAAAAATAATTTTAATTTCAAAACTGTTTTTGAGTATCTTATAGGTCTTTTGCCACAGAATACAACTAGAATTTTAGCATGAAATGATTGTAAGTAGCTTTAGTGAATTCAATGAGTAATTTCTGGCACAGTGACAAAGGGTATCAGTGTTTCCTCATAATATTCAAGGTAAATATTAGGTGTTTCCTAGAACCCATTGTCATGCGTGGTACAAGAGTGTTTTCCCCATCAAACACTTGTCTTATTATTTCTGTCCATTGTGGAGGGTAAATCACCAATGGTTCAAAGTTAACACCTTTTAGAAAATAGCTCAGATGAAGATGCTGAGGTCAGTTAAATGATGTTATGGTTGAGTGGTGTGTGTGTCTTTGGACCCCAGGGTTTCCTTCCCCATCATAAAACACATATCACAAAGGTGTTTGATCGTCTGTACTCCCCAAACCACTGAAGCAAAAATGGAGGCAATTTGAAGATGGAAAATCTGGAGTCAATCATTCAAGTAGTTCTCAGAACTTGACCTCATGGTCCTGGATCTCCGTTCCAGTGTATCTGTAAGTACAGTTGTCATGTGGCTGGGACCCTTTTCACCTCAGAAAGCCCTGCTGCAGGTATCAATGGATTGAGTTTTCTAGGTCACCAGGGAAGAGGACAGGCCCATGCTACCATTCCCTCCACAATTAAATACACAAAAAACAGAAGCCCACTTCCCTTTGCGCCACAGCAGTGGAAGATCAGCTCAGAGAAAGTTGTAAAGCCGCTCATTTAGCTCTGGGCCTTTGACTGAAAATAGTGCTTTTGTTCATAGTGCTACAGTGTCTCTAAAAGCTAACACATTTCGGTCCTATCTCAGAGCTTTAAAATAACTTTGAGATATTTCTGGCACTGAATATTTGAGTTCCAAGTTCATCTGGATCTTTAAATGTGGTGTGTTGTGGGACAGCCGTGGGAATAAACAGCGGACGGGTGAACACACCGCTGCACACGGACCTAATGGTGGGGCACTATTCCATGGTGCGAGACCATGGAGAGCAATGAGCCATTCCATACATGCACACTTAAATATAATGAAGTTGGTGTTTCAGAACACCAGGGAGAGATGAAATTAGTCACAAAATGAGGCTGAGAGATGACATATCTAATTTGGAAAAAATACAAATCAGAATAGAACCATGCTCCCCAACATAGAAAAGTTTAAATTTTATGTGGCAGATGCACCACAAGTATAAATTATTTACTTAATGCATATTTATGAAGCATCACTGCTACCTGATGTTAGACATAATGACTCTTATTAAAATTGCCCTCCTGTAGTCACTTTTGTCATTTTAATGAAATATATTTTGCTGGCACACGCATCTTTCATGTAGTAAACATTTGCGAGGCCCTCTTTCTAGGCCCTACACGAGGAACACAAAGCAGAAGGGTGCACTTCTGCCCACGTTACCACCCTTGACACCCTCTAGATCCCCTTCCCAGTTCTGATCCACAAAGAGCTTGGGGTGTCCGCTGGTGATAAGCATTTCCCTATGCCCTGACATAGGAAGAGGAAAAGCAGGAGCAATAGGAAGAGGAGAAGAGAAAAGAGGAAAGGGATGATTTATCAATCTCAGTATCTAGAAAAAAGTATACACGGAATGTTCAAAATATACAGTGAATGTTTAAATGTTTAAAATTTATTACAGAAAAAGACACATTGCCCTGAACGCCCCTTGAAATGCTTCCTCTCCCTGTGGATGTGCTTATTGTACCATTCTTGCCATTTTCTGCATCGGTCTCCGACTCCTCTTTCCTGAGTGACTTTATGAAGTGAAATCATAAATATAGCTGGGCGTGGTGGTACACGTCTGTAATCCCAGCACTCAGGAGGCTGAGGCAGGAGGATTGTTGAGAGTTTGAGACCAGCCTGGGCTACAAAGTGAGCTCAAGGCCAGCCTGAACCACATAGCAAGACCCTGTGTCAAAAAGACAGAACATATATATAAAATGCTGCTGCTGAGTGCCATCCAAAGAAAGGCAGGAAAATATGACACTGTGTCCTTACCCACTTTAGTCACCAGATCTCTCTTCCATTCTGTGCTTTTAGGGTGAGTGTCTTGACTTTGATTTAATCAGGATCCATATACACCAGATGATCAAAATATGCAGTGAATGTTTAATTAAAATTTACTAGAGTAAAAGACACATGGCAATGAACCCCCCCCACAATCTTCCCCTTGCTTTAAACCCACCCATCCCATCGTCTTTGCCACTTTCTGTAGCAGCTCTGGAGTCCTCTTTTCTGAGGGTCTTTACCAGGCGTGACCACAAATACAGTCAGTGCTGCTGCTGAGTGCCATACCGCAGAAAGGCAGCTGGTAAAAACATGAAACTGGGTCCTCGTCCACCTCAGTCACCAGCTCTGGCACCATGTGACCTCTTGCTCCTCCCCAAAGTCAAAAAGACCATGAAAAGGAAGTGTTTTGAATCCTTTGTGGAGGTTGAGGTAGCCAGGACCCTCAGGAAAGAGGACTCCAGAGCTTCTACAGAAGGTGGCAAAGATGATAGGATGAGTGTGCTTGAAGTAAAGAAGAAGATTTTGAAGGGGACCAATGGCCATGTGTCTTTTACTATAATAGAAATTTTTCATTTAAACATTCACAGTATTTTCAGTCATCCCTAGGATTGACCAGGCATTGATTTCAGGACCTCCAGGAATACCAACATTCAGTGCCTTATAAGAAATGGCATAGGATTTGCGTGACCTACACACATCCTCCCATATGGGTTAAACTACCTACAAATTACATATAATACTTAATATAATGTAAACAGGTAAGTAGTAATTACACTGTATTGTGAAGAGATTAAGACAAAATAGTCAAGTCTGTACACATTGAGGACATGTGCAACTTTTAAAAATAGTTACAGACTCATACTAATTGTAGGTATGGACTCATATTAATTGTACACATGACAGGGATTTGCTTTGACAATTCCATGTGTGCATTGTTTGTACCCATCCACTTTTCTGCCTATGATTCATAGACCTCTACTAGCATCCTTCCTAATCCCATAGGTTGAAACCAAATCTTTTTTATCTGTTGTTGGTTGAGTCCATGAAAATGAAGCTTGCAGATATGGAATATTATAGTTGTGGAGATAGACAGATAAATTATTGCAATACAACAGGATAGGTGTCAAAACTGATTTAATGATGGTAAGAAGGTACAGCAGAATATTTAGGACAAGAAGAAGACCTCAGAGAGACTCCTTTGAGATCATGCATGGTGCTAGAAGAAGGTATTCAAGGCCAGCCAAATAAACCATTGTTACATATTAAATAAATTCATACTGAGTTAATTAAAGAAACAAAGACTGATTCATTGGATTGGATGAATAAGCAAAAAAGTGGTGGAACCCGAAGTATCTAACATACTTAATTTAGATATGTGGTTTCTGACTTCCAGCATTTCAGTGGTCAGCAGGACAGAGGAGACAGTGACACAGGACCCCAGCATCCCCAGATGAAATCTGGAGGGATCCTCTCAGTTCCAATGCTTCTGGCTACCTGGAGCAGAATTCATGTGCACAGCATGGATGATAAGGGTTGGTAAATGAATTTCTAACCACAAAAATTCTTGAGATAAAAGTTTGGTCATTTCACAGCTCAGTTATACCCGGCCTCAAAGCAATTTCTTTCCTGTTCTCTTGGCTTTCTCTTTCTGCTTCTCAGACGCTGCCAAAGCTGTAAGCATCACATCCCACACAATAAACACACAGTGTAGGAGTAGGCCTTCTACCCCAGGAACCTCTCTTTTTTTTTTTTTTTTGCCCTAGAGCAAAATCATCTTCAACATTTCCCAGGAATACTTTCCCTCCATGCAGTTGTGTCAGGATTATATCACATGGCCTCGCTTAGTTACCTAGCAGCCTAGGAAGTGAGATATAGTGTTTCAGGCCCTTTATGGGGATTGGATTTGACCATGGTGGCTGGTGGAGAATGGTCATTAGCATGCACACAGCAGTGTCTGTCACCTGAGCTAAAGGAGTCCTAAAGAGAAGAGTTAATGTGATTGTAACCATAAGTATGATACTCCTCCATATGCTAAGGTGCCACGCATGAGCATCAGTTCTTAAATATGAAAAAGAAGTGGTGCTTGAGGTGTGTTCTGTAAAGTCTACCATTTCCTGTGCTGCTCTCCATAACAAAGGAAGTGGCTTTTTGAAAAGTATCACATGCTCAGTAAAGCAATTAACACCTTTTCTTTTCTTCCTTCTACTTTACCAAGAAACTCAAGGACTGCAGGAGAGGGGTATCTAGTGAGGATGAATAGCGGCTACAACCCAATTTATGGGCCCCTGACATCTGTCATCTTCTGGGTCTTTACACAGATCCGGGGCAGCAATAGAGGAAACCAGGGTTCACCTAGCCAGGGTCTTGTCTCAAGACAAAAAGCAGAGAGACAGTGAGAAGAGGACTTCACACTTGTCCTGTCAACCTGGAAAGGCTGTTGTCCAGTGCTGGGGTGATTTCATGAGTACTGAAATGTGAGTTCACCTAAAAACTGTGTGCACGCTTCAGGAAAAGAAAAACTCATATACATATTTTAATACTAAATTATTTATACTAAATTTATTTAAATCTCAACATGAGATTAATACAAGTTAGCTTTGGTCTGTATAATGACAAGAGGGGCTCAAAGTGGTGGCTGTGCTTCCAGATATTTATTAGTACAGCGAACTGCTGCATGGTTAACCTTGGTCACTGAGATTGATGCACATGCGTTTTCAATTTCTTCTCTAAGAGCTGACAGCGTAGTGAGTTTTCTGTGATATACGGCATCCTCTGGGGTCCCCCATACAAGGGTAACACCATCTGTTGAAAAAACATCATACTATTTTTCTTTTCCTGAAGCGTGTATACATTTTTGGCCGAATCTATATGTTCCACATTCCACTTCTGTGAGCACGCCAGCTTAAGAAACATCTCAACACTGACAGCAGGCAGAAAGTGTCTCTTTAGGCCCTTCCTTGCTTATTAATTTATTACTTCACATTGTCAAGGACGTTTTCGTAGTCCAAGAAATTTACAGATTGTGCAATGACAATAATAAATCATTTTCAGAATGACTAAGAGAACTATAATTCCAAGGGTTTGCCTGAGGTTTGCAAAAACTTTTCATCTGAAAGATTACATAATTTGTTTTGAGCCTACACATTCATTATTGATTCAACAGACGTTTGCTGAGAGCCAACCATGCATCAGCCTGCACTCACAGTTGTTTATAAATGTTGATTTGTGATCAGACTTCAACAAATCCTTTCTGAGTTCCCATGGGACTACATCATGATGGACACTGACAGGTTAAAGAATTAAGTCAAAACTGGCTCTTGCTCTATGGACCTGTGTTGCCTGAGAATCATTCTTGAGCTGGTTTAGGAAAAACACAGAATCGCTGTACAGGCAGAGACTGTGTGCTGGGATTTTATTTGTCTGTTTTTACCTATTCTCCGTCCAACCTCCATCCATTTTTGGCTCTGCTCTGTGCCACTGAAAGCTGGGCCTTGCAGGAGACTTAATCTAGGGTCCTTTCCTGGATGGCACCCTTTTGGTTTCAAGCACAAAATGGCATCATGGGGTAAGACCGCACCCTTCTCCTGCACGTTCATCTCTGGCCTCTCCTGACCTGGGACTATGGCTTCCCCTGGGGCTTCCTATCACTGGGCTCCAACAATACCATTTTCCTTTTGTCCTTTTGACTGTGGCAGTTGGAATGTCTTCCAACTTTCACTGGTCTCTGGGTGCCTTAATCTTCCTGGTGTGCTCTCCTAACCTGACACCTGCATCTGCAAGGTCTCCCTGTATTGAAATTTCTGTTTTTGAACCATATGGGGAAAATTCTGTTTCTCACTGGGACCCTGGTTAGAGTATGAACACTATTGAAAACTTAGAAATCTAATCTGTCTTTTATTTCACAGGGATGGAAACTTAGATCCAGAATGAGTTTCATATGCCTGCAGTCACTCATCTCTGAGAAAAGTGGGAACCTGCTCATGCACCTGTCCAGCCAATGCTTTTGGTTCTCATACCCAGAACACCCCACACCCTGGGACCTATTTCCACTAAGGGTCTGTTCTTCCAAGCACTGGACATCAGCCACTTCTGCAGGCTTCTGAGCCTGTGAGCTAAGGACATGAATGAACTGAGTCATCCCCACAGTGCTTCATTAATTTTAAGGCAATTTAAGATTTCTGAGTCATAGGTTTCAGTCATTTAGACTTTCCCAGCTGGTACTGTACTTGCCCACACACATTTTTCTTCAAAGATTGCATCTGTGTCTAGATGTGCGGTTCTGCCCACTCTGCCTTCAGTTTCTCTTCAAGCAAGACGTGCAGGGCTGTGACATTTCCCTTTGCCACAGGCAGTGTAGTTTTTGCAAGAGGACTTAACGGAATTAGCAGTCAGTAGCTTCCTCTAGAGATGTGCACAATTCCAATTTCTATATCCAACACAGTATTTCACTCAGCCACCCAAGGAAACTGAGTTATACCATATGGTGACCCCACTCACTAAATAATATTTAGCAACTGATGAACAAGGGCTGAATCATATCTTAGCCATCTTGGCCAAATACTGTTTTATATAGCAACAGTATTAGTAATATATATGTTTTATTTTTTACACTTGTACTTCCTGCTACACCCACTGAAAATTAAGAGCTAGACCTCACTGGAAGTAGAACTGCACAACAAAAGAGTTCTCTCTCATTAACAATCTCCAGTTCAATATTGCATCGCACGTATGACACATTCAGAATGTCTGCCTTTTTTTCTTTTCCCCCAGGACAGCTGCTGGGATTGAGCAATAGTCTCCCAGGGTAACGCAGCAGGGAATCCTGGGGCATTTCCCAGACTCTGAAAACAAAGGCTATGTGTCCATGGGGAGAATAGGGCTTGAGCTCTCTCCTTTCCACCAGAAAGAAGCCCCCATACTCTCAGGATGTGGAGAAGAACATAAACAAGCCTCTGTGTGGGACACTGTCCCAGGGCTGGGAGAGCTTGAGAAAGTCACTTTCCTTTCTGAGCCTCAGTTCAACTGTTGTACAAAAATAATGATGCAAACCCTTTATAAACTTCAATGCAGCATACAAATACCAGATGGCTCAAGTAGCATGAGAAGACCCTGTCTCAACTGCATATATGCAGCCATGAATAAATGCAGTCCACACCTGCAGTGAGCTTGAAGGTTGAAAATAGGAAGAGGCAGAGATAAATCCAGTACAACACAGCATGGCTGTGAGCTGTGCATGTAGGAGTTCCTGAAGGAGCCAGGCTCCAAGATGAATCATAAATGATCAGCAAGACTTATGGAGCTGACAAAGATATATGTTCCACACAGTCAGGAACATGAACATTCATTACTACAGACTGCAACACATAGCTCAAAGAAGCAAGAAATAGGGTCATTTGTATAGCAATCAAAGTATTACTTATCACTAGAGCATCAGTATTTTCTGAAAAATTCAAAAAAGGATTTCTGGGATAATTTTATGCTACAACAGCAGCAACTTACCTCTTCCTAGTCCTATGACAACCCTTGTACCCATCTCCAAGGGAAATTGTCAGCACTCAATTCCCAGCACCACTACCACCAAAAAGAGACAGAGAGAGAGAGACAGAGAGACAGACAGACAGACAGATGGACAGGCAGACAGGCAGAAAAAAGGAGTTGAACTTGCTGGAGTTAGGGGAAAAAGCCATCTTACTTTATCTGTGTGCTCATTTAAACCCCTAAAGAAAAGAAGTCACTGTGTTCACTATTGGAGAAATGCTGTTGCCTTCCATCTTCTAGTAGCATTTTCCCTAGCAGCCAGGCTACCATGTGCGATAAATGAAGGGCTTAACAAACTCTCCCTTGGAATACTAAGTGCCAGAGATAGAAGGGATTTGTGTACTGTGTCATCTAATTAATGTTTTTATTTTGCAGGTGAAACAATTGAGTCTAGTGAGCTGAATCAGGTTGACCATGGGTAACATAGCAAATTAGTAACTGCAAAAGCAGGTATACGGTGCCCTGAATCATACCGTCCAGGGCTTTCCTAAGGATGGGATGAATTCTCAAGCCCTTAGAAGAGGACTTTCTCACTCTGGGCTATTTCCTAAACAAGGAAGAGAAAAGGTAGGTATTCTGGGTGTTTATCACACATACAATGCAACACTCAACTGAAGTTTTTTAACGAGAGCATGGGCCTCCTAAAAAAGAGAAATAATTGTTTTCCAAGCAGATTTGTTTCTTTCAACATCCACGTTGACCCTCAAAACATAGTATGGCACAGAGAAGAGATGAAAGAGACCCCCTTAGCTGGATGTGCCAGGGCAAGGAGGATTTGAGATTCCTTCAACATAGGCTTAATTGCAATCATTTTACCAGAGATTACTGTGGGAATAGTTTTGGTTCTTTATCGTTGTCCTAGAGGCATTGGCTCCTAGAACTTGTGAGACAACTGTACTTCACTGTTCCAGTTATCCCTGGCTAAGTAAGAAATGAACACTGTATTTATTGGTGTAAAGCAATCATTGCTTTGTTTTTATTGATTTGTTTTTATCAGTCCGTGTTTGCAGTGCATAATATTTATTTTGCTTGTGTGGAGTTGGTGCTTGTGCATAGCACATCTTCTTTCCCTTTGCATCCCTTTCTACTCTTCTCTGCCCCCTCCATCTCTTCATCCTCTTCCCTTTTGAGAAAGATCTATCTCCCTACTTCTTGTTCTCCATCTCTTGTTTTCCTCTTTATTTATACTTTGGGGTTCTCCTACGACAGAAACAATGTGATATCTAAATCTTGCATCTGATTTACTTCACTTAACATTATGATCTCAAGGTTGATCCATTTTCCTACACACGACTCATGTTTATACTTGTTTATGGCAGAGTAGCACTCCACGGTGTGTAAACAAATACTGTATTTTCTTTATCCACGCATCTGTCAATGGACATACAGGCTGCTTCCAAGATTTAGCAATTATTAGTTGTGCTGCCATAAAAATGGGTGTGCATGGATCAACCTAAAATTATGTCTTTGATTGTTTTGGGAAGATACCTAGAAGAAAAATAGCTGATTGGAATGCAATGTCTATGTTTATTGCTTTGAGGACTCTCCACACTGATTTCCATAGTGGGTGGGCTAGTTTATATTCCCACCAATGGTGAGACACGTTTCTTCTGTCCATCACCCCATGACTTCTGTCAGGAGGGGTGGGGCGTGCTCCTTTCATGCATGCCCAGATGGCAGGTTTGCATGGAACACCAGCTCCTCTGGACTCCTCTTGCTCTCCATCCCCTCACAGCTGTCCTCGACTTTTCCCCAGCAGGTGAATTGTTTGACCTGACTGGAGCTCAGACCTCTGAGAGACTAAGGCAGAAGCTCTCAGTTCTCCAAGGCAGGCCCTAGAATGGGTTGTGTGCCACCCCTACCCTCTCTGATGTTTGAAGTGGCCTCAAGCCAGACCAGATGAGGAGGAAGGAAATAGATCCTCCTCCCAGTGGAAGACAGTCAAACATTTGTGGCTACCTTTAAGTTCCACATTTCTCTTTCTTCTTTGGGTCATATTGTGTGCGTGAGACAATCTTGTGAGAACATCATGGGGGAAAAGCATATCTCAGAGGAAGAAACAGTGCAGTGTGGAAGAAGATTCTGACTTCAGACCATGAGTTCACACAGGATCCAGCATCCTGTGCCCCACACCAGGGCAGCACGTGGCACTTAGGAGATGACCAAGCCACGGAACTGAGCCAACTACCAAGAGCTTGCCATTCTATTTGTTGCTGTGTGAATGACTTTTTTGCACTGAATCTCCCAGGGAAGGTGCCAGGGGAATCTTATTGCAAAACTAGAAGTTTTTGGGGGTTGACAAAGAGAACATTCAATTAGGGAAATTTTCAGAACACAATGGAATCATTTGAGTTGTGAAATGCAGACTTAAAAAGTAATCATGTAGAAACATCCAACAAGCATTTGGAGTCTGCCTGGCAGATGCAGCCTCTTTTTCCCAGGCACAGACTGAGGGGCCTTAGGGGTGCACAGAGGAGCAATGTACTGCCCATTTACAGGTCTCCCTGCTCCAGTACAAAGGCCAGGATCTGGATAATGTCACTGATAACTTGGTTCATCTTATAGACACCGTCATGCAGCTTTCCCTACCTGAATCACTGAGGACATAGAGGGAAAGCCAGGCCCTGGGCCTCACCGGGCTCTTTGTCTTTACATTGGAGCAATCTGCCCACTGCTGGAGGCCAGGTACACAGGTGTAGACAAGATGGTGAGAGCAGCACGTTCCCAGTCATGGAAACTCAGTGGTGGGAACAAGAACCTACGAAGGATACCTGAGGGACATCAACTCTTGGTGTGCCAGCTTTTAGCTTCTTCCTTTTCCTGTTCATGTAATAATCTCTGCTCTAACATTCCAATATGCCGTTCTGTAGACTGGGCCCCAGTGCTCCCTGCCCCCTGGTATTCATGCCCTGTATAATCCTCTCCTGTTGGCTTTGGGATGGCCCTGTAGCTGATTTCTCAGGAGGAAAACCTAGCAAAAGTGTGGAATGTGAGGGCCATGATGAGATGACCAAAGCCTGTGACTTCTGCTGGGAGTCTACGTATTCCCTGTGATTAGGGATGGAGGGTGAGTGGCCTCCAGCTAACATCTGGGGAGGAGATGAGCTCCTCGCTTCAACACCCTTTGAGGACTTGCATTCTACCATCAATATGTGAATAACCTTGAAGAGGGTCCTTTCCTCTCTGGGCCTTCAAAAGAGCCCACAGGCCCGGTGTACACTTGTGAGCAGTGCTGAGTCAGAGGACTCCGTTAAGCAAAGCCATACCTGGGTTCCTGACTCACGAAGATAAGGCATCTGTGTCATATTAACACTGCATGTTGGGAGTTCTTTGGTGATGCAGCAACAGATAACTAGTTCAATTATGTAAAAGCATTAATTCTAACTAGCTCAGTTGCGACCCTAGAGCACTTCCTACCACACCGTGTGCTTTCTGGGCTCTATGAATCTCTCATCCAGGGCCGAGGGGCATTTGGACAGAGGAATGAAGACAACAGCGCTTTACAGCAGCCATCAGATGCCCCCCGTTCTGGCTGTAGCCTCAGCCAAACTGACTGCTGGTTCTCATTCCTGGAGCTGGGGCATCCCTCCCTCCAGGACTAGCGCGGGACCTGCCTCTTACATGCACTCTGCTTCTGTGACCTGTGCATGTTCTGATAAGACTTCCAGCCCGGGTCCAATGCCGTCCTGCATTCATCCTGCTAAAGACTATTCTAACAGCTATTATGGCAAATCCTCTGTCTATTTAGTTTGTGTTTTACCACAGTAATGTCTCCAGCAGACTTTATGCAGAGATTACTTCATGTGAATCTATGTGCCTCAACTCTATTGCAAACCCTAAAGGAAGGGATAGAACCAGTCCTTAGTAACAGAGTCCCCAGGCTAATTACATCTAGCATGGACTGACCTGTGTTGCCCTATACATTCACACATGGAAGCCCTCATTTGCAACATGCCCTTTCAAGGAGGGAGCCAAGATTAACAATGGTGAGAACAGTGACCCTTATCCAACAGAACTGCATCGTTGCAAGGACAGAAAAACACCAGACTTACCAACGTACAGAGACAAGACTATGCACAGGTGGAGAGAAAGCAACAGCTACAAGCTCGGCTCAGAGTCCTCAGGAGCAACCAAGCCTGCTGACACCCTGATCTCAGACTTCCAGTCTCCAGATCTGGGAGAAAATAAATTCCCCTTATTGAAGCCACCAGTCTGTGTATCTTCTCATGCTACCTTGAGTTGACTTACACATCGTGGTTTGATGAGGAGTGTGTGATCTGAGTAGATTGGTACTGGTAGAGAAAGGTCACAGGCAATGGACTCGGGCTTCTCTGAGTTTGAGCTCTACCTCAGCTCTGTACTAAGCAAACAAGGTACATCCCAGTTGAACCCCATGTCATCTTTGCAAAAATGGGATTCACTCTCCCTGTATTTCATCATTACTATAAGGAAAAGGTGAGGTAATGTTTTGAAAACATTTGCCATGTATTGAACACGCACATATGCACGCGCGCACACACACACACACAGACACACACAATGATGTATCATATCCTTTTCCTTCCTTCTTTTCTTCTCTCCATGCAAGAATATCAGGATGGGAAAACAGGGCCGGACTCATCCTATGGCACCTGAGGCAAAAGCAGTAATGGTAACTCTTACGTACTCTTTAAACTCTGGGTATATTTTCCATCATGATTTTTATTTTTTAAAATATCACATCAAAATTTTATTTGTTCTGATTACTGATTTTAGGGGGCACTCTGTTAAAGATTTTGTGCATCAGATATGCCCTCTACTCTCTCAACCTACCTTTAGGTACTGGGTACCTAACTCATCAAGACAGTAAGCAGGGTTTGGTGGCACATGTCTATAATAATCCTAGCACCCTGGGAGGCAGAGGCAGGAGAATCACAGTTTGAAGCCAGTCTGGGGGAACTCAGTGACCTAGAGAGGCCCAACTTCAAAATAAAAAACAAAAAGAGATGAGGTAACTCAGGGTGAAGACTCTGGGTTCAATCTCCAGAACAGCCAAAAAAAAAAAAAAAAAAGGTAAAATAAAGGAAGGAAGGAAGGAAGAGCAGCAAGTTTGCTTTAGTTTGAGTAAGTAGCTGCGGAACAGGGTTCCCAGTGAGTACCCCAAACTCAATGCCCCTGACTCCGAGTTCTAGCCCGCTGCGTGTACAACACTTTTGTCTGCAGTGCGGAATAATCACCTGCTGCTTGGGATTCAGGGATCCTTATAGCCCTTAACACTAAACTTTTCTTTTAATCTGAAAAGACCAACTAAGGGGTGCTGGCAGGAGGGTGATAAGCTAAATAAAGAATTTCTATAAGGTGATATTCTGCTAGTTTTACCTGTGCTTTGCAAGTATTTCCCTGAGGAACATGGACTTTGTGAGAAGGATGAATCAAGAGTAACTGGGTCTGGCCTGGGAGTGGGGGGTTGCGACATATGCTCCGGAAAGATCCATTTTCTGGCTGGGAATCCCAACCAGCCCTCCCTTCTAACATACCTGCCCCTGTATATGGAGGTTCAGTCTCTCCCCACCAGACCAGGAGCAGCTATAGAGATTATACAATATCATTGCTTACCTTTCTCTTCTTCCCTTTCAATGAGAAGGAGAAAGAGGAAAAAGAGACAGAGAGAGGACAAAAGGAAAGATGGGGGAAGAAAGATTCATACAGAAGTACCATATCTTAATCACTTTCCAGTCACTGAAACAAAACACACAACAGCCACAATTTAAAGGAGGAGAGGTTTAATTTGGCTTGTAGTTTTAGTGGGTTCAGTCCATGGTCAGCTGCTCCAAGGCAGGAACAGCAGGGTAGAAGGGCCAGGGCACAGGACAGCTGCTCACCCTGTGGCAGCCAGGAAGCAGAAAGAAAAGGGAGGAACCGAAACCAGAAACTTCCAGGTCGCTCCTCCAGAGGTTCACCTCCAAGCAGATCTCACCTCCTAGCAGCAACATAGCACCTCAGCAACACAGATGCAGCACCTCCATGATCCAATCACCTTCCAAACATTTCTAGGAGCACTTTAGATCTAAGCCTTTCCATACTAGCAATGAGTGGTGGTACTAGTGATAAAAACTAGCAGGCACTACCACCGAACCATTAGACTTTATGTACATGGCATCTAATTTTCACTACCACCTTATGAAATGTGCAATGTGATTAAGCCATTTTAAGGAATAGGAAACTAACATGTCATGGTATCATGTAGTTGACCTAAGTCTGCAGAGTGCTCAACTTCAGAGGAAGTATGCAGTAACATTTCTTGAATGATGGTTGGTGGACTTTTGCACTGAATTTGTTTCTAGCTGTGGTTTCTCTACGGTCAGCCAGGGATTAAACCTTGGAGTTACTGAGTGTGCTACTGAGAAAATGGTTTACTTCCTGGAATCAAACTCCTTTATAAGCCACATTTGTTAGCAAGCTCTTTTATTGAATAATATAAAATTTCATGTTGTCCCAAGTACAACAAGGATACTTAGATATATTTTAATTGCTTAAAGGAAAAAGCATTCCAATATTATGAAATCAGTTCTTTGTTTACATTTTTGCATTCAGTAGCCACAAAAACAGGTGTACACATTTCTACATTTGGATGGGGATTGTGTTGCATGAGTCAGGCTCACTGCTGATTCCTTCTATACTATTTGGGGTAGATGGCTTCACATAGTGCTGAGTCTGAGCCATTCATCCTGCACTGCGAGCCCACCTGGGATCCAAGGCTCAGTCTGGAAACCACTCGTCTGTAATATCACCCTTTTGCCCAGGCATTCTCTCCTGTTTTGCAACTGTTAGTGCTGTATTCAAAGGAATCTCTTTGCAGAGGGCCTTGATTCATGACTCCAGCGTTGTCTTACACTGAGAATGGCATTGGGATATGGAAGGGATGAAAAAGAGGAGGAAAGGGGCAAAGGATGGAAGATGAGGAGGAGGTAGGGATTGGCTGGGAAGAGAACTGGATCGCCAAAGAGTCACAGGATGGAGAACAAAAGCCCTGGGTTTGTGTTCATGGACTCAAAGTTCCCTTGAAACTTCAGTTTCTTCTACTGAGGCTGATAATAATATTTACCATAAAGGTGGGAATCAGTGCCACACAATACATGGGTGCTTTGTACATTAGTAAGCCTGGCACACTTCTTAATTCTTATGAACAGTAATCTAAGCTCTCAGGGTTGTTCAAAGCCAGGACGGTACTGGCCTCAGTTGCAGCCTGAATGGAATTGACACACAATTCATCGTTATTCCAACACTGCTCTACTAGGGACTTGCCTATTTTTTCCTATGCTGAAAATTGGCTTGTAATAGCCAAAAGGAACCTGCAGTAATCAAGAGACTCAGCCTATTCTCTTTGTAAGAAAGATGTTATTTCCACTCCATCTAGGAAAGTTGAGAAGTCAAGTGCTATTAAAGCTCCCAAAACTGGCAAGCAGAGAGGTGATTTGGACCCAACAACATCTGTCCCCTGGTTTCTGTGGCCAGGTGCGGACACACAGATTTACCAGAATGCCCATCACACAGCCTTTTACAGTAACCCAGCTCTGTGGAAAATATGTAAATGCGCAGCACTTCCTGGACCTGCTGGTTTGTTCTACCTGTTTCTGCTGTGCCTAATAGCTGCTTGGGAACCCTTACCTGGATGGCAGACAGCTTGCAATCCCCAGAAAATCTCATATGCCGGCTTTATTTCCCACCTTCTTCTCCCTGAAGGTGACCAACACAGATTCTCTGAGATCTCATTTCAGTTGAGTCTTCAACAGCTACTACTCCTAAAGGAGAGGAGCCACAAGACCAAAACTAGTTTTTTCACGAGCACCTCTTCTTTATATACTGAAATTTCCCAGTGGGTCATTTATCAGGTAAATAAATACATAAATACAAACAAATTGAAAAAACACATGCCCTGGCTGGATACAGTGAAGTAAACATTCAAGTGAACAAAAGGTCATCTTTTAAGAAGTATTGCTGCTTCAGACAGCTAACTTAGCAGTTAGCATGACAGCTCAGAAGATGAAAACACATTAAAATTGTGGTTGGAGGTGAATCTGAAGGGAACCAGGCCTTGAGATGGAGACACAATAGCCAGGCCTGTGAGCCTCCCAGAGATAAACAGCAGCTTGAAATTGTACTGTAATCAGCACCACCTGGTCCACTGGGCCCAGGCTGGCATCGGAGGCATAGGGGGTGAGCAGCACATCTGGGCCCATCGCTTCCCAAGAATGCCTTGTTCTCTCCACGCACGCTTACTGTGTGACTCGTCTCCCTGCTGGATCGATACTAGCCAAGTGGCTGTGTTTGTAATCCTGTAGGTTTGCTGTAGTCTGACCCACATCGTATCCACATTGCAACTTTGCTGTATAAAACACCCCTGGTGCAGAGCCCCAGCGGGCACCCTCTCTGGACCCCTTCTGGAAGACCAGGAGCTTTTCTCCTTCTCATTTTCAATAAAATTCTCCAAAACTCCTGGCTTGGGTCTTGACTTGATTCATGTTGTGAGACCATGAACTCAGCACAGCTGACATCTAACTGGTTGGGAGTTCTTTTTCCCAGAACACTGCTAGGAATCATCTTGTAAATTAGAAGCTGTTTACTGACTATGAGCTGTTTAAAAAAATAAAACAGAAAATGAGAAAGGAAATCACCGTTATGGGAGATTAGGAGGAGGGCTGTTCAAACCAAAGGCTTAGTCAGTTCTAGAAAGTCTGATGATATGAATGTTATATAGTGAGAAATCATGTAGTTTCAGAATAAACTCATTCTCCTGTCCCCTATCTGCCCAGCACAGACTCTACACACACACACACACACACACACACACACACAACTTCCAAGACCACTAAGTAATGGGATATCATGAAATAAATTAATTCATCTCTTCATCGCTCTGGTCCCTGGTTTTTTCATCTAACGTGGGGATAATAATTTGAAGTATTGTATAAAAACCAAAGAGGAAGGTGTGGGTGGTCCAGCACCAAAAAGATATAATTAAAGTACAGCTATGACTAAAGGTAGAGAAGATATTTAAAGTAATAGAGCCTTTTGACATGGGGCAAACATAGTCAATAAGGCCCTGATGGTCTTAGGGTAGGGTCTTTGGGAGTCACAGGTCTGGCAAACCACGGCCTGAAATGCATCTCTGCATCTTGAGTACGTGCAATGCACAGATCATTGTGAATCCAGACAGACGAGTCCCTAGAGGCTGCAGTTATGAAGGTGGCTTACTCTTCCCCCACCTCTTCCACGTTCTTTACACAAATGGGGCCAGAAATATACTCCATGCAACCAAGCATAAACACCAGAGTTGACAGAATGTTCTAGGAAGGCAACAAAGGGATTCAAAACAGGATGCAAATTAGAGTGGAGCCTAAGGTAAAGTAAATGAGGACCTCAGTTTAGAGCAGAGGACCTCCTGAGAATGTTCCGGAGCAGGACGGTAGAGTGGTGTCCTGATTTGGTTTCCCACACTCTGATGAGTTAATTCGGGCCTGAAGAAGTAGAAACTCTTATCTCCTTAGCCATCTTCCCTTACAAGTAATGTATAGATTTCCTCATCAGGAGTGCCTAGTTTGCATCTCAAGCGCACATACTACTAATCTGTTCATTACTGCACAAGTACATCCGTGCCTGCTTGATTTCGAATATGCCACTGGAAACACAAGGCATCCACAAAGCTCAATCTGAGAACTGGGAAATGACCTTGAATCGAGGGAGCATGGTTAGGTGAGGGGCAGATGATGAGAAGGTTGCGGGGAGAATAGAACCACTCACACATGGAGGAGGCTCAGAACAAAGGGAAAACCTGGGGTGGCGAGCACCCAGTGGGCAGGTAACTGGGAAGAGCAAGATGCAGTTGTTAAGAAATTCTTGAATTCCAGTCAGTGAAGTATGCTGCAAAGGTCCATAAAGAATCCCTGTATGTATGGGACTGTGGTCTGTATACCGCCCCCCACCCCAGTACATATGCTGAAACTCTAACCCCAGTGTGTGGTCTTAGGGTAGGGCCTTTGGGAGTGGTAAAATCATAACGTAGAACCTTTGGAAACAGGATTAGCCACTGAGAGACCTCTGCCTCCTGTGCAGTGTCAAGGCACCAGCTATAGCCCGGAACTCAGACTCACACCACACCCAGTCTGGGGCCTTGACATTAGGCTTCTCAGGCTCCAGAACTGTAAGAAATGAATTTGTGCCTGTAAGTCTCCCAACATAGGAGGTCTGTGGCAGTGACCCAAATGGGCTAAGGTCCCATTCAGAGAGATCTCGATGGGAACAGACTATTGCAGAGTCAGACGGGACATCGTCAAAACATCTGCTCCTCTGGTCCTCTCTACTACACATTCTGGAAGTTTGTCACACATTTTTGATCTCAGAAATGATTTAAGAGTTAGGACAGATATATGTCTCTGCCCTAGTAGATATTACCATTAAAGAGAAATAATGGTCTTAAGCACCTTACTAAAAAAAACCCCACATTTATTTGCTCAATGAATGTAGCAATTATCTTAGGGCTTCACATGCAGCAAATATGCACTGCATTTGCTACATCAATCAACTAAGGGCTCTGAAGGGAATGGAGGGGTAGTTAAATATATCTCATGGCTGTATCTCACGGCTGAGAAAGTCCCACAAGCATACACAGGGGGCCACTGACCTTAGACAACTGGACCTGACGGTTTTACTATAGAGTAGACTGATTAAATGTATCCTTAGAAATTATATAATCATTATTTTAACTGCCACATATTCTATCATGGCTACAATTGTACTTAACCATTCCTGTAACTATATATTTAATACTCCCATCTATCTTATTAATGCTATTAACATTTTACCTACCATTATTATTTTTATTATGCCACATCGGGTTGCTTTCTGTGGATGTAGATGTATTCCAACAACAATAACAATAATAATGAGACAATTTAGTTTCTATTATGTCCAGGACATTGAGTTAGTAACTTTAAACGTATCTCTGATAATTTTCATGCATTGGCAAAATTCAGATCATAACTTTATTTTATAGATTAAGATAGTCTAAATTAATCCAACATTATATGGCTAAAAAGTAAATAAATGAAGATTTCCACTGATCTGCTTACTACAATTTTTTTTTTTTTTGAGACAGGGTCTCCCTATGCAGTTCAGGCTGGGGCCTTGAGCTCACTTTGTATCTCAGGCTGGCCTCAAACTCGCAATGATCTTCCTGCCTCAGCCTCCCGAGTGCTGGCATTACAGGCGTGCACCACCACACCCAGCACTACAATTGCTTTCCAAAATGATTCAAAGGCCTTATCCCTTGAATTGCTGAGCAGGAATAACAAATGGTGAAGTTCCTCAATATAAATTATCTCATTTATCCTGCACTACAGTAGCTTCTTGAATTTGATCAGCAAATACAGGATTTAGCCACGAGGTTGGCCTTTAAGAAGGGGTAGGACAACAGCTGCTGAATGAATTCACGAGAAGCAAAAATTCACTCCAGGTGATGGGCACCATCATTGCACGTCACTCACTGTGTGCTCGGGCCTTGCTTGTTCTGTCCAAGTGAGGGGCTGTTTCTTCCTTGGACACCTTGTGCTATTAACTCCATACCAGCAGGGTCCTTTTTTTTTTGGTACCAGGAACTGAACTCAGGACCTTGTGCTTGCCGGGCAGGCTCTTGCGCAGCTGAGTTATATCCCTGGTTCTACCAGCAGGGACTTCCCAGATCCCCAATCCAACTAGTACTGCTTCCCAAATTAACATCAGTGCTGACCCTACCTTCTCTGCACAGTCTCCGGCTGCACCCCTCAGCCCCACCACCCTCCTTCCCAGTCCTATTCCAGCCCAATTTCCCGGCCTTATCCTGCCCAGCCACCAACGCTAGTCCATGGTGAGTTACTCGAAATTTCAGGACATCCCACTCCTTTGTTTTTGCACATTCCTTTCTGGCTGAAATGCCAACATCCTTCTCTTATGCATTTCATCTTATGACTCAGAACTAATTCAAAGTCCACAAAGAAAGGAAATACATCTTTTAAATTGCTGTGTTTCCATATCCAGGGTCTGGCACATAGTAGGCTTCAGTAAATATTTGCTCTGGATTAATTCAAGATTTAATAAAAACCTGCATTTTCTGGGAAAACGCTCCTGAAGTCCAGGAAAAGTCGCTCCCTCCTGTGTGCTCCCGGGAGGACCTGATATTGTGCCACATGGTTGCATAATGAAATTATTTGTTTCCCAGTCTTTCTCTAGGGCTAGATTCTGAGCTCTTGGGTGGCACAGAGCAAGACTTACTCATGTCTGGGTCCTTAACTCCGAGCACAGGGAGCCGTTGACAGTGAGCCTCCATAGATTTCCTGGAACAGCAACTACAATTCTCAAAGCGTCATGTGATAGGAGCAGGGCTGCGCTATGCTTCTCACTTTACAGATGAACAAAGAGGGACCCAGGCAGAGAAAGGAAAATATGTCTCGACTGAACTTCCATTTGAAATCAGAGGCCAGAGCTGGACAACAGGTCTCCCAAAGCCCAATGAAGACCCAGATTGTTGGTGGCCGCCCACACGGGAGACCAGGCACCGTGCTTTGTGGCCTATGTGGAGAGCTCACTCTGAGCTGTTACTGACTCTGGCCTCTGTCTTCATGGGGTAAAACTGGATCGAAGGGCCCTGCTGTTTGTGGTTGCAGTGACAGTAGAAGAGACGAATGATTCTGCCTCAGACAGGGGCCGGAAGAGATACATACCGTCTTCTACAACACTGCTCTAGGGTGGCCACCTGTATCAGCAGCATCCTTTCTCATCTCCGGCCAACCTCCGGGAACTCCCAGCGCCTAAGGTGACTGCCGTACCAGGTGGGCACAATTAGAAGCAGCTATCTTTCCATTCAAAAGCGTGCCGCGGCAGACAATAAACGCTATACTTCGGCCCCACTGGAACGGAGCGGCCCAAGTCCAAGCCTCACCTCTCCGAGTCCCCTCAGCAACCCATTCCCAGATCTGACCCGCCCCTTCCCACCTTTCTTAAAAGTTGTTTGTCCCTGACTCACTCGCTTCTCATTCACGGGGTGCACTAGGGAAGGCACTCAGTGTCTAAGTTCAGGTACCTGTGTTCCTGCCCCAGTCCATGCTCCGGGACGGTGCCTCAAGGTTAAGAATCATCCAGGAGGGAAATCACAGCCTTTCATCCAAGCCCAACACTAAATGCGTTGTGGGTTCACGTGCTGGCGTGAGGGGGCCCCGGGAAACTCTGGCGGGAGCCCCCCTGCTCCCCGGAGGCGAGGGTGCAGAGCTGGGACCCCCTCATCCTCTGAGTCCTCTGGACCCTGCCCTCGAAGGGAGAACTGCTGATTCAATGAGAGAGCCAGGGCCGAGGACACAAGCCGGTGACCCCAGCATAGCCTCCAGTAGATTCCTGCTTAAAAGAGAAGCGCTGGAGTGAGCCGAGGACACTGACCCTACGAATCCACGGACCCAGGTCCACGGCGGCCTGGCCGTGCACTCTCGTTCTGCAGAGCAGAGCTGGGTCGCGCTGCGTCGAGGCCAGGGGCGCAGGGTGCAGGGCTGGGGCCTGGGGCGCCCACTCCCGGGGAAGGCGCAGGAGCATGAACTAGGTCCCGAGGAACCAGCAAAGCTGAGGCTACTTGGCGGCTTGGGGACACGGGTGTCGCCGCCCTGGAGCTCCAGCCTGGCCGTCGCAGCGTGCTCGGGCGCGGAAGGATATTGCACTTTGTTTACCTCAACTGCCGTGGCACGGACAGCCGGGGAGCAGGGAAGCAGTAAAGGAAGCGACAAGCCACGCCAGCGCCCTCGGCCCGCTCCACGGGACTCGCGCCCGGGGCTGATTGACAGGAACGCGGCTCAATGAGGGTGCAGCGGACCCGGGCGGGGCGGGATCGTCTTGGGCGGAGCCAGTGCCGGCGCGTCGGGGGCGGGGCGCAGGTCGAGAACGAGCAATGACTTTGAATGGAGAGCCGCGAGCGCGCGCGCACTCTCGCGCGCACCCGCTCGGCTCGCGGCGAGGTCCCCGGCCACGTAAGTGACTATTAATACCGCGGGTCGGGGATGCGGGCGTGCAGAGCGCCGGGCTGGGCCTCGGCACCTTCGGCCACCCGCTTTGATTTTTAGACACAGCCCTCGCTTACCACTGGGTGGCAAGGAAGAAAGAAAGAAAAAAAAAAAAAAGAGAAAGAAGAAAGACACCTAACCATCAATATTCTCCAAAAGAGACAAAAATTTAAAAAGCCAGTCGCGCAGCCGGGCAGTGTGGGTTCGGGGTACAAAAGGAAGACTGACGGAGTGTTTGCGAATTACTCCAAAACAAGACCCCGATTCTGCAGCGGACGGCGCAGCAGGTCTGCAGCGCCCCGAGGCGCATCTTCTCCCTGGCTCCGCAAGCGCTGGAGCTCGGCCGGCCGGGAAGGTGGAGCGTGGAGTCCGGCTCTGCGCCCCCGAGGAGAACCGAGCTGACCTCGCCGCGCTGCCCGCGCTGACCCGGCGTCCCGGTCCCCGGAGCGCCGCTCCTGCCTGGCCCGCTGCGATCTTTTGTTGGCAGCTCGGACTGCTCCAAGTTAAATTCTCCTTCGCTATTTTTCTTTTTGTGTGTATTTGTTTCATGATTTTTTTTTTTTTTTTTTTTTTTTGGAGAGCCCCGACAATCTCGGAAAAGCCTCAGACGCCACCTACAGTTGAGTCGTAGGTAACTGCCCTCTCCGGCAGCGGCCACCCCTCCCTTCCACGCCCCCCACCCTTTCCACCCAAAAAAGGGGGTGCAGCGCGTATTCCGGCTGCCTTGCGTCGCGAGAGCCGGTAGACCCGTGCTAATTTCCTTTCCTTTCCTTTTTTTTTTTCGTTTTTTGTTTTTCTTTTTTGATTGATTTCTAACGCGTGCAAACTGAGCCACTGCCGTGCGCGCCTGGAAAATTGCACAAAACTCCTAGGGATCCTCTGAGCTCTGGAAAGCCGCCCAGGGATCGCTTCGGGGAACCGGGCTCGGCAGCTCCGTACCTTATTTCTCATCTAGATCAACGCTGGAAAAAGGAGAGAGAGAGAAACTGGAACGCGGCGAGTCTGCACAGTTTGGATAACAAAAGGACCCGAGTTGGCCGCTCACCGAGCACCCCCGGGAGCCGGGCGGGGCAGACCGGGTGCCGGCGGCGCCCACGGGGCTCCTGACTCCCTCCCGCGTGGCCCCTCGCCTGCGTCCTCTCTAGTCCCCTCCTAACGCCAGTATCCAGGAGGTGCCTGCAGCCTGCAGCGCTCGCCCGCGACTCTTCTCCGGGTGTGTGTGTGTGCGTGCGCGCGTGTGTGTGTTGGTCGTGTGCGATCCCCACACCCATGAACATACACAGGTCCACCCCCATCACAATAGCGAGATATGGGCGATCGCGGAACAAAACCCAGGATTTCGAAGAGTTGTCGTCTATAAGGTCCGCCGAACCCAGCCCGAGTTTCAGCCCGAACCTTGGCTCCCCGAGCCCACCCGAGACTCCGAACTTGTCGCATTGCGTGTCTTCCATCGGGAAGTACTTGCTGCTGGAACCTCTGGAAGGGGATCACGTTTTCCGTGCAGTGCATCTGCACAGCGGAGAGGAGCTGGTGTGCAAGGTGAGGACCCCCCCACACACCCTGGAGGCGGCGGGCGCGGAGGAGGGGCTGCTTCCTGTCCTCGGGAGAAAGGTCCCCCCTCGTACTTTGGAAAGGGGGCCGAGGTCGCCGGACCCCTGCGTCTCGGGCGGGTCTCGGCTTGGTTCAGTGGGTGTATTCATTTTCCACGTCCGCGTGGGACGAGTTGCGAAGTTTTGCACGCGTCTCAGACAATGGGGCGGGCTGCAGCGGAGGCGTCTGGGGATAGCCCGGCGCACCCGGACGCGGACACGCGTGCTCTGCGGCGCTGAGCAGCTCGGATGCGCGCTGCCGGGTCGCCACCCACGGGAGGTTCCTTGGCGTGTCGAGTCCCTCCCCTCTCCACCAGACTTAGGGATCCCCCAGTGCTCTGAGGACCGCAGGATCGAGTCCCTTCTGCAGCCTTTGTTAGCGGCGTGCAGGTGTTTGAACCTTTGTCCTGAAGTGTCCTCTAAGAGAGGCCCACGGAGGGGTCCCTGCTGGCTGAGCCAAGGATTGCGGCCCGGGAAAGGAGTTTCCCCTTCCTCCCTTCCTTCCATCCTTCCTCCCTTCCTTCCATCCTTCCTCATTCTCCACCTCCTCCCTCCTTGCCTCCCCTGCCCCTTCCTTTTTTTCCTGCCAGAGCCATCCAAGCACCTTTGGGTGACTGTGGAATCCTTCGGGTCTTCTTCCCTCCAGATTCCCCTGTCTGCTGTCTCCCTTCATCCCGGGTCCTCCTCCTCCTTGCACACACACCTTAGAGGCCAGCATTAATCTTTGAGACCCCCAGATTTGCATGCTAATACAGAGGTGAACACTTGGGTTTCCTGTCTATGACCCTGAACAGGGACTGGCTTGTGTCTGTCTCTGTGTCTTTGTGTGTGCTCTGGGGGGATCAGACAAGGAGACCAGGAGAATAGTTTTTAAATGATAGGAAAACATTGCTCCCTGAAACTAGATGTAGACCAAGAACTTACAGGCATTTAATTTTAGATTTGCTCACAGTTGTAGCCTTTTGGGCGGGAGTCTGAGGATCTATGCTAAGCTTGAAATGAATGGCTGTCCCATTTCCCCATTAATCAGAGAATGTTTTGTGGAATAACCTTATATCTCATGCTGGACTGGAGTGTTTCATTGGCAAAACAAATCAGATTGGTGGATATTTCGAATCTGTTTTGTAATTGTTCCTTGCAGACCATAGGGAAAAAGTAAGAGACTTCAAACTCTGCTCCTTGCTGGTCCTGAGCTTTTGGTATTTGGCATCTTTTCCACATCATTGAGCATCAGAGCAAGTGTGCCCAGGGAGGAAAATTCAGTAGGCGACTCTGAGCCGGAATGGCTTCTCAGAAGTCCCGCAAGGTTGCACAATGGGGTAGTCATCCTTTGAAATGAATGGATTTGCAGAGCTGCCATTCTCTCATGACATATGCACATTCCCCCGGCACTGAGTGTTTTCTCTCCTTTTTTGCTCAACCTAAGTACAGCGTTTCAGTATTTTTCAAAGGTGCTTTTAAGTGAGGATTGCAGTCCAAGTCTGCAGGAGCATCTTGCTGTTATTTCACTGTTTAAAATCAGAGATGACTCTGGCCTGTGCTCTTTCTTTCCGCCTTCAGATCCTTCAAGACATATCTCACTGCAGGCTGACCTCAATGTGGCTTTCGCAGGCTCGCTCTCTGGCCTAAAACTGCGCTTCATCTGCCGGTTTAGTTATTGCAAAGATTGAATCAGTCCCTCGCCAATTATAGTGTGGCTTCAAGTGCATTTGGGTGCAGTATCATTGTTCTGCTTGACAGAGGTCACCCCTGTGAGACACAGCAGCTTCTGTTTTTCCTGCCCCTTTACCAGAGGTGCCGTGGGTGACTTCTGCAGTTGTGGCTGTGTATATCCTAGGAACTCTGAGTACTCTTAATGAAGCAGCTTCTGTGAATCACCCTGAGCCACAGTGAGCTCCCAGCTGACTTTCAGGGCTCAGTGAAATCTACACATTGAATCCAGCTCCTTTTTGATGTCTTAGGGTGTAGGTAGGATTCAGGTTTCATAGCTCTGTGCTGACCCAAGTGGAAAAAAAGAAAAGTCTGCAGAAACAGATGAAATGTAAATGTGCTGTTTACTCTTTGGGATGTTCTCAGAGGGGGAGAAGAGCTTCCGGGGGACGTGTAAACAAAACAATCCCGCCTGTTTATTGTCTCCCTGTGCCTACAGGGTGGCAGATGACTAAGGGAGGGACAGGGGTCCTTCGCTGGATCCTTTCAAAGACATGCAGGGAGCTCCTTTTCGACTGACATCATCACTATCCTGGCAGAAACTTTTGTATGCAAAATGTTATTAATGGTGGCCTAATCTTCCTGCCTTATCTGAACTGTCACATTATATAACTGAGGCTGCAAAGGAAACATTTGAAGGAAGCTGGCAGCCAGGCTTCTGGCTGGATTTTTGTACTTGAAAGTGCGCTTGAAATACCAATCCAAGCCCATAAATGTCGGTTACAGTTACTAATAAAAAGTTTGGCTCCTTCCCATTTGGGAAAACATAAATACTCCTTTTATTTTTTATTTTTTGTTTTCTGGCCACCATCTTGGAATTTGGTCTCTTCTGCACAGGGGTCTGAATGCATTTTGAAGCTGCGATGCATGTGTTTGCTCTTTTTTTAAAAAATCCGATATTGATTCAGTTTTTCTGCAATGGGTGAGATACTGGGCTAACCTCGATGAGCCAAGACAAAAAAAGGGTTTTTTTTTTTTTAACAAAGACATCAGGAAGCAGAAAATATTTTATAAATACTCTAATTCTGAATCCAAGCGACAGACCCCCAAAGCCTGGCGCTTGCAAAGAGATCCAGCTACTTATATAATGCTGCGTGTTGACATCCGCCACTGCAGAGCGCTTATTCCTCTGTGAAATCACCCAGGCTTCCCGGGCTGGGTGTGAAAGTTGAAGCAGGCATCGGAGATTCCTAATTGAAGGAGCTTCTGAGGCCGCCACTCCGAGGTCACCGTCTGCCAGGATCAGGGTGTGATTTGTGGTCTCTGGAGAGGCTGTTGGATTCATTCTTAAATTCCAGGGTGTAGTGGCAGCAGCCGGGCTGTTTCGCTGAGATGCCTCATTACGGTTCATTCACAATCTTCCTGTTAACTTGGCTGCCTCAGCCCCAGTTAGCACCTGGAGGCGCTTATTGTCTCTGTTTGACTCACAGATTTTTTGTAATGTATTCGTGGATTTTTCTGTGGCAGCCTGTGTCCCTGTGAGGGCTTCAGAAACCCTGTGGTCCCAAGGGTCTCCTGGCCCGGTGTACGAGCTGGGTAGTGGGTGGTGCCAGCAGAGGCCCATGCATGTAGTTCATCAGATTCCTGAAAGAGGTGTAGCCCTGGGAAAGGTCCTGAGTGTCTTTGTAATGTTCCTTCCTAAACAAGGCAGTACAGCGACCCTATACCTTTCATGCATCCCGCCCAGCTTGATGAAAGCCAAGCCAGCATTAGAGCATCCGTGTTGGTGGGGTTTAGTCTAGCATTTGCCCCACCATGTTGCAAAATAACGAACAAAACCACAAAATGATTTGAGAATCTCAGTGATGCCTGGTATGGAGCTGCTACAGGGAGGCTGAGGCAGGCGGATGGAAAGTTCAAGTCCAGCCTGGGCAACGTAGCCAAGCCTTGTCTCTGTCTGAGGGTGTAGGTTGGTGGTGGAGCCTCCCAGGGCTTGATTTCTAGCTCGATGACCGGAGAAGGATAAGAAGCAGACAAAGCACCTGTTCCTAGTGCTTTTGTGGTGCAAATTGGGGCTGTGCAGGGAAGCCTCCCGCCTGCCCCGTCTCTGCCCTCCCCAATCAACTCTCACCCACATTTCGGAAGCCAGGAAAACCACATTAGAGCCCAGGCACCAGCATCAGGATTCCTGGGGGAGCACAGACCCCCAAAAGGAATGAAAGCTTTCCTCTGTGATCTCGGGGAATCTGCAGCATGCTTTTCTCTGTTAGATCTGCTTCAAAGGGATCCATGGTTGTTCATTTTCTTTTTTTTTTTTTTTTTGGTTGTTCATTTTCTTAAGCAACAGCAAGGTGGCATTTTGTAGGCTGATTCTAATTCATAAAAAAAATCATTGCATAACTGGTTCATTGAGTCAGAGGGAAGAAGCCAACCACTTCTTCATTGACAAGGGTTGTGTCTGATACCGAGCTCTACCACCAGGGGCAGGAGTTTTCAGTCCACCCTGAGCCTCAGTTTCCACATCTGTGAAACACTGATTAAACTTAGAAAACTGCTCGCTCCAGGCGTGTTTGTGCACCCCTGGCACCCCAGCACTTGGGAAGCTGAGGTAGGAGGAATGTGACAGCTTCGAATTCAGCACGAGCTACATGGTGAGTTTAAGTTCAACCTCAACCAGAGAGTGAGACCTTGTTTCTAAACAAACAAAAACACTTAGAAAACTGTTAGGCAAAGTCTAAATATTTATTTAGAGTATTAGCTGCTAACATAGAGTGCTTATTAATGTGCATTTTTCTTCCATCTGTTTTGTTGGATTTTGAAGGTAGAGAAGGTATTTTCTATAAAGCTGGGGTGCGCTGCTTTCTGCTTTTGCCTTCTAGAAACAAAGGTGGATGGGGCAACAGGAAACTGTAAGCCAGATGCAGTGGTTGCCCTCAGTCCCAGCATTCTTGGAGGCTGAGGCAGGAGAATCTTATTTTGAAGCCCTAGATGGGCAACTTAGTGAGACCCTGTCTCAGTTTTTTTTTTTAAATAAAGAAGGGAGCTAGGGATACATCTCAGTGCAAAGGACCTGGTTTCAATCCCCAGTATTCCAAACTAGAAAAATAAATAAATTTATCATTTGAATACTGCATCCGCTTTCATTTTCTCCCAGACTCCTCCCAGTGCTGCAAAAGAGGTATTGTTTGTTCATTTTGCACAGGAGGGCATGGAGGCCTAGGGAAGTAAAGGTACTTACTGGTGCAGTGCAGCACATAGCAGACAGTGCTGGGTGGGCAGGGCCTGAGTTCAGTGATCCCCCCGGGCAGCGGTCTACTTCAGCATGTGTGAGTCGCAGATAATCCTGACTGGGGTCTTGATAATCCTGTCCTAGGTGTTTGAGATCAGCTGCTACCAGGAGTCCCTGGCCCCATGCTTCTGCCTGTCCGCACACAGCAACATCAACCAGATCACCGAAATCCTTCTGGGCGAGACCAAAGCCTATGTGTTCTTTGAGCGGAGCTATGGGGACATGCACTCTTTCGTCCGCACCTGCAAGAAGCTGAGGGAGGAGGAGGCCGCCAGACTGTTCTATCAGATTGCCTCGGCGGTGGCGCACTGCCACGATGGGGGGCTGGTGCTGCGAGACCTCAAGCTGAGAAAGTTCATCTTCAAGGATGAAGAGAGGTAAGGCTCAGCCCCACCTGCTGCACATGTTGCCCTGGGCAACTCCTTGCCCTTCTGAGAGGTGTCACCCAGTGTTCAAAGCCCTGTTTGGATGTGTGTGTGGTTTGGTGGCTGCAAATCCATGTAGCATTTTTCATGTCACTCAAAGCAGGAATTTGAAAATTATGCTCCCATCAGGAGACTTGGTGCATAGAATCAGCTGCTTATAATTCATTCCTCCTTTGGTAGCTAGTTCCTGAGCACGTATTGTGAATGTGAAAGTGAATCAGAAAGCCTATCATTTAAAAGAAGGATCAAAGCCGGGTGTGCTGATGCATGGCTGTAATCCCAGCACTCGGGAGGCTGAGGCAGGATTGCTGCAAGGCCAAGGCCAGCCTGGCCTACATAGTGAGACCCTGTCACAAACAAACAAAAGGGGAAGTGTCACGGACTCCACTTAGAGGTGAACATGGGTCCTACATGCCCTGGGTGTGTGCCGGGATGGCTCATCCTAACTCGGTCCTCAAGGGTTGAGAAAGGTTTTGTGAGGAGATGATTGTGGATCCAAGGCTTGGAGGAAGAGCGAGCGGTGGCAAGGTGGTGAGGACCCACCCTGCATCTGTGAATGCTGCCAGCCTGCAGGCCTTGGGTGTCCCTGAAGACAGCTTCACGGCTGCAGGTTCCTTCCAGACATTGTCCAGGGTTCTGCTGTGTTTGACTTAGGAAGAATGCACTTTTTCAGGCAGAGGTGGGGACAGATTTGTGCTGGGTGCTCAGTGTACTCTTAAGAATCAGAGCTCCTGTAGCTGATGTCATGGGTTCTAATAGGGTCCCTGAGCCCTTTTATTGCTGTCTGAGAAGCAGCTGCTGAAGTCAAGGCTCCAGCTTCCAAAGGCTTGGAGGCCTGTCTTGGAGCATCTATGGACGGATGGACGGATGGACTGACAGGCCATGCACTGCATTTGTCCACTTAGGCAGCACTTTGCAGCCCATCTGGGTCTGCATAGATCGGCCATTGCACCTTTCTGCTGTCCAGCTAGGTTACTGACTAGCTTAGTGGCCTGGGCTGTCTTCAAGTTATTGTTTATGGAATTTCAGGGGCCTCTGAGAGAGTCATCTGGTGGTGCGTGCTCCTCCTCCTCTCTGTCCTTCTCTTTTTCCTCCTCTTCCTCTTCCTCCTCCCTCTCCTCCCCCTCTCCATACTTGGGAAGCTAAGGTTTGGCAAACGTTTTAGAATTAGCAGAGGGAGCCCGACTATCGTGTGTGACCCAAATGGAGTCATTCCATGCGCTTTCATGAGCAACGCTCATGCCCAAAACGCAGAGGCCTCCTGACTTCTGGAGCTGAAGAGGTCATTTATTTCCCCATATTTTATATGCAAAGGGGGCCCTTGGCCACACGTACCCTGGCCTTTGACTGTGACACTGGACGTAGCCTGAGGTTTTCATACGGGGCAGCCCTGACTACTTTTGTCCTGCAGTTCGGCTGCCTCAGCCCTCACAGCCTGAAGACCCCAGTCCTGGGTACAGTTTTGCATTCAGTAACCTGTGTGACCTTGGCTTGTCTCAGTCTTTTACACCTGTCTATTGTCCCGGGTCTGAGTTCACATTACAACATCAAGGTCTACACGTGTTTGAATATTCCCATTTGGAAGGTAGATAGAGATACAGGTGTAGCTATAGACAGATATAAATCCAGAGACAGGTAGAGATGTAAATGCAGACACAAACGACATAGATGTATAGATATAGGTATAGTACAGTAGGTATAGACAGATACAGATATACATGGTACAGATAGATATAGATAGATGCAGATAGACGTAGGTGACACAGACACAGGACACAGACGTAGCTGGCTATAGGGTCCCAATAGTCTGCAACAAAGGTCTTTTCTCTGTCTGCGTCCCGCCTTTCTTGGAAATTTTAATAGCTTCGCCTACAAAATAGCAGCTGCTCTCTGTCCACCTCTCCCCGAATGAAGCTCGGGTGACTGAGTTCTCCCCAGCAGCCGGAGGGGGGAGCGTGCTTGAATCCGCCTTACAGCCAGGGGCTCGTGGAATCACAGAGATGGAGTCTCAGAGTTGAAGCCCAGAAAGAACTGGATTTAGGTGAGATTCTGCACTAGGTCACCCCAGAAGCTCGCTTGCCTGCAAGAGAGGGTGAGCACCCTGAATTCCCTCTCCTCTCCCAGGGCACGTGTGTGTCCAGGAAAGGGTCACCTTCCCCAGTCTGCCTGTCCCAGGGCCTGGGGGGAAAGGAGATGGAGGACATGTGCAAGCTGAGGAGCCCGCCATTCACCACGCCTTACGGGCCTAACGTGTGTGGGGTCCCCCTGGACACCATCACGGCCCTGGGGACGGTCGAGGAGGAACCCTCAGGCAGGGTCACAAGCGGGCCAGAAGGGACAAGTGTCTCTTTCCCTGCAGCTCTGACAAGGTCACTTCAAGGACCCGCTAAGCCCTCTCCTCCGCAGCTTGTAGATGTTTTTCTACCAAACAACTATCATGTTACTGTGAAAGGTGAATAGTGCCTAGAAGCTGTCTTTGTTCTTATTGTTGTTTTGTTTTCTCATTGTTGTTGTAATTCCAAATGTGAAACTTGTGGTTTTGTCGCTTATTATTTCACCCGCTCTGCTTTCTGGTGCATCAGGGCTTAGTCTCTGTCTCTTTGTCTCTGTCTCTGTCTCTGTCTCTGTCTCTGTCTCTCTGTACTAAAGATTGAACCTATAGTGGTTACACTGACTGAGCTACATCCTCAGCCCTCTTTTGTGCTTTTAACTTTAAGACAGGGTCTTACTAAGTTTCATGAGCTGAGCACCTTGTGATCTACCCGCCTCAGCCTCCCAGAGTGCTGGGATGACAGGCGTGTGCTGACTATCCATTTCATGCTTAGCTTGTGTTTCCTGAATGGGAGGACGTGAAGCCAGGAGTCAGGTCTTTGGATGTCGTGGGGCACAGTACATACAGCCAGTGTAGCCTTCTTTTGTCTTTCTTAACGTTGAGTTGTGTGGGATAAGCAACGGGATGAGTGCGGGAAATGTGAAGTGTGTCTGTGACCGGCTCCTTAGCCCAGGCTCTTGGGGTCTAGAGCGCTGACGTGAACTGAGCCTGGTGCTGCACCAAGCCTGCCATGTTCGTGCCTGAGGTGGGCTCCTCTCCCTGCGGGCTGAGCCCTTTTGCTGGCTGCGGCCCTCGGTGGCAGGTGATGTCCAGCTCTGCGCTGGCTGTGCAGGACAGCATCCGCCTCTGCTCACTCTGCGTTTCTGTGACCCCAGGCTCAGGTCTGGGCTCTGCACCCGTCTCCTTCCACGCTAGTCTACTGCCCCTGTGTTGAGTGGGAGCGGCTGTGACTCTTCCCCTGGGGGTTTGCTTTGATCTGGGCCCTGGACTCAGTTTCTGGTCAGTGGTCTGCTCTGGATGTCATTGTCTCTGAGCTCGGTCACGGGAGCATCCTGGAAGGCACGGTTGGTGTGAACTGGGCTGGTCATGAGGGTTGTGGGCTCTGCGAGTGCTGCTAGGGGCCAGGGATTGTCACGGACAGTTGCTGTCCCTGTCCCGGAAGCTGCTTAGGTTGTGAGCAGTGAATTTGCTTTTCTGGGCAGCCTTTTCTGTGCACAGCAGTGTCCTGGTATGCAGGGACTCGGAGTGGGGCCACATCCTCCTCCAGTGCCTTTCTTTCTCTTTTTCAGTACTAGGGATTGAACCCCTGCCTTGGCCTTGAGCTATAGCCCCAGCCTTTTTTACTTTTTTTTTTTTTTTTAATTTTGAGACAGGGTCTTGCTAAGCTGCCTAGGCTGGGTTCCAACTTAATGGTCCTCCTGCCTCTGCCTCCTAGAGCGCTGAGATGACCAGTGTGTAGCATCATATGGGCTCTCCGATCTCTTTTATTTAACAGTATTCACTGAGTCAGTGGTAAGATGGGGACCCCCAGGCCCAGTAATGCCCAGAAGGGCTACTGTGTGTCCCCAGGGAAGATTTTGCAAGCCTCCTGTCCAGCCTGGCTTCGCTGCTGCTTTTGGGGCCATGCGCTGCTTTCTCCTCCGTGCCTCGGTGCTTCTGCACCACTGAAATGGAAACGTCTCAAGACTCAGCATAGAGCAGCACTTTGAGGAATTTGCTCTCTGGCCTCCAGTGAGCTGCCCTGGGCTTGCTGTTTACATCCGCAGTTGGATGAAGCTTGGCGCAGCGGCACACTCCTGCCGTTCCAGCACTTGGAAGGGTTGCAAGTTAGAGTCCAGCCCATGGCTTCGCAAAATCCTATTTTAAAAAGTAAAAAAAAAAAGACCTGGGGATGTAGCTCAGTGCAAGGTTCCAGCCTCAATCCCTAGTTGTGTAAACAGATAAACCCTCATCTCCTCTGTGTAAATAGAAGCTGCAGGGCCATAGGGTGGTCCTTGATTCTGATCGAAGCTGAAAATTTGTCCAGACCCCTTTAGGGTTCCTGCCAGCCCCCCTCTCTCCACTGTGGTGTTGGGGCACTAAGCTTGGTCATCCTGTTGTTAGGAGCCCTGTGTTGCAGTCCAGGGAAGCCTGAGATTAAGAGAAGGGCTTTGGCTCCTGGAGAGTCCGAGTGCGATCTGGGTCGAGTCCTGAACTTGTGCTTATTCAGAAACTGAACCTTGCTGGGTCCCTAACCTCTGTGACCTGCTGCTGCACCTGCGGAGTGGGAATGGCACCACGACCTTCGCAGTAGTGTGAAGTGTGAGAGGAGTGAGTGTAGGTGCTCGCTGGTCTCTGCATGGAATGGACCCCCTGCGGGCAGCTGCTCTCCCGCTCCTGCCACTCTCCACCTGGTGTCCCTTGTGTCACATGGGCTGCAACCCCTGCTGCCTGGCACAGGAAGAGGCCTCTTCCCACCACCTGCACTCCCGGGGTCCACTGCGGTTGCAGATCAGGGCGGATGCATTCTTACCTGAGATGCCCCATGTGAACGGAGAGAGCCTTTTGCTTTGTGGTTTCTTCTTTGGGTCAGAGCTCATATTTCTTGACGTGGCAGCTGGCTGTGTGGCTCAGCGCCTGCTCCTGCAGTGGGGACTCTGGGACCCTCTGCAGGAAAAGCTGGTGTCCCCAGGGCTCTTGATGTCATAAGTGCCACCTGCACACCCCTCCCCACCAGCAGAGGCCAGGGCTGTCTCTGTGGATTCTTCTTCAGATCCGCAAGGTGCTCCCACCTTTGTTGATGACAAAATATGAAGATGTGATCAAAGCGTATGGTGGAGTTTTAAATTAAAAGTATGCATTATAGTGAAAGATACATTGCCACAAATCCCCTCAAATCGTCCCCTTGCTTTGCACACATGAATCCCACTGTCCTTGCCCCTTTCTGTGGCAGCTCTGGAGTCCTCTTTCCTGAGTGTCTTTACCAGGTGTGAGCAAAAATACGGTGCAGAAAGGCAGGCTGGTAAAAACATGGCACTGTTCCCTCACCCTACTGTGTAACTTCTGGCTGTTCTTCAAAGTCAGAGTGACCAGGAAATGAAACATTTTGAACATTCAGGACATCGAGGCAGCCAGGACAGCACAGCTAAAGACCCTCAGGAAAGGGGACTGCGGAGCTGCTGCAGGAAGTGGCAAGGACGATGGGATGAGTGTGTTCCAAGTAAAGGGAGTTCATGGAGATATGTCTTCTACTTTGCTGAATTTTTAAAGATTTTAATCATTCACTGTATTTTTTGATCAGACTATGTATAAGGGTGAGCTTTGTAGCCATAGAGGGCAGACTTAGCTTTTCTTTCTTTCATTAGTAGCCATGTGCATTTTTAAAAGCTGTATATGCCTGTATTTTGGGAAAATACCTTTACCTTTTTGGCTTTGAAGGAGGCAGAGCTCCTGGGAAATTCTTGACTGCTGTAGCCTGACTGAATGGACCTGAGGCTCTGCCGGACTCTGTGGAAGGAAGGCTGCTCTTCCTCAATCCCCAAGGAGGGCTGAATGTCCCTTTTACACCACCCCTTTGCCTCTGTGACAGCTCCTGCACTGTCTGGTGGCATCATGGCCCTGTGTGTGAGTCCAAGCTGTCCTGACCCCACCCCACCGGCTGGGAGGACCCAGGGGACAGAGCCTTCATGCCCCTCTAGCTCCTGGAGCACAGTGGGGGCTGCTATGTACTGAATGAATGAAAGTCTGCTTGTTTGGGTAGGAATAGCTCATATTGCATTCTGATGACAGGATGGGAGAGGCAGGGAGAAATAGAGATCACTGGAATGTAGGTCATTGCCTGGAACTGGAGCCCGGACAGCTTATGAAAATCCCCATGGAGATACCTTTGCACAGAGCTGTTTTCCAAGTTGCCCATTTAGTAAGCACTGAGCCCATTGCTCTCGTTTTGATTTAATGATTTGTGCCTGAGTGACATTTATCTAAGACATTGTTTTCAGTGACTAAGGCAGGCTGTAATTTTATTTAGGGTGGGCTTTGCTAGTCACAATTAGCAAAGGGTGAGCTGCTTCAGGGCTGTGTGCTTACACACAGACTAAACGGGCTGTGTTTTGGAAGGATTTCTGGCTAGACTGTTCACTGTTTGTACTTAATTAGTTAGATGGTGGGCTGGTCTGGGAGCTGGAGAAACCAAGCAAAAGTTACTTCCTCGGTGGTGCATGCATGTTGTAATCCCAGCACTCCAGGAGGCTGAGGCAGGAGGATCTTAAGTTTGAGCCCAGTCTGGGGTTCAGATTTATGAAGATTTATGAAATTCAGATTTATGAAGATTACAAATAGGCCTGGGGATATAGTTCAGCGCAAAGGCCCAGGTTTCAATCCTTAGTATTAAAGAAAAAAAGATTTTAAAATCCTCCAACTTGCCCTCTCCTCTTGGTGTGCGTTCTCTGAGTTCAAGATAGTGTGCATGCAGAGCCCTCCACTGTGCCTTGTGCACTGCAATAAGACGCTGCTGTCATTACTGGTTGTGGTCAGCAGCTCATATCCCAACAGCCTGGAGCTTTATTCATTCCTTCAGTCAGTCCTGTACTCACTGGGCTCCTCGTGAGTGCCCAGGTCAGATCTAGACTGGAGTTACTGCAGTGCCAAATCTCTCTCTCTAGACTTTGGAGTTACTGCAGTGCCAAATCTCTGTCTCTCTCTCTCTCTCTCTCTCTCTCTGTCTCTCTCTCTCTCTCTGTCTCTAGACTTTGGAGTTACTGCAGTGCCAAATCTCTCTCTCTCTCTCTCTCTCACACACACACACACACACACACACACACTCTCTCTCTCTCTCTCTCTCTACTTCCTTGGGGCCTTACATAGCAATGAACTAATACCAGACTGAACATGGTGGCACATTGCAAGGCTGAGGCAGGAGGATCACAAGTTCAAGGCTGACTTGAATGTAGCAAGATCAAGGCTTAAAATTAAAAATACAGAAAAGGCTGGTAATGTAGCTCAGTGCAAAGGCTCTGAGTTTGAGTCCCTAGTACTAGAAAGGAAGGAAGGGAGGGAAGGAGGGAGGCAAGGAGGGAGAGAGAAAGAAGAAGGAAGGAAGGAAGGAAGAGAGGGAGGGAGGGAGGGAGGGAGGAAGGAAGGATATGTGGACTCACCATGTTCCAGATGCTGTTCTCAGTACAGGTTAAATTGATTAAATAAATTCTAATTGCCTGCTGTATTTATATTAACCAATTTAAGCCCAATGAATATGATACTTTTCTCAGAGGAGGAAACCAAGACCCAAAGTGTACCAGTCAGCGTCAAAACCGAGCTTTGCTCCCTGCTGGCTGGCTGCAGGGTCTGACCAAGGCCTTGCTGGTTCCAGAGAATGACCAAAGACAGGCTGGGTATCAGGTGGCACTGTATCCTGTGTGCACCGGGAGGAGTGGCCAGCAGGAGTCTGCCTGAAACCTTGTACTTTTTTTTTGAGTACTTTCCACAGTATTCCTCTTAGGGCAGCCAGCTGACCAACCCCACGGCAGTTCCCATCCATCCTTGGTTCCATTCTTTGGGGTGTGTCAAGTTTCCTTCTCAGAATTTGAGATGGGATTGATTTACCTCTCTGTCTCTGTGCCTGCGTAGGGCTAGCATTTTAACTACCTAGTGGAACATGAGTGAAAATTGATGAAAAGGTGGTGTGACTAGCTTCTTGTACCTTAGGGGCATAAGTACTGTAAGAAAAATCCCCTGGCTAGACTCATGGTAGAAGCCATTGGGTGAAAACTCATTCTAAATGTGCTTCCCCCAGCATGGGTAGGAGTTTCCTCTAAGGGATGGGACACAGTCCAGATGTTTGAAATTTCTGAGGGCTGTGGATGTGGAGGTCCTTAGGTAGAGTCATTCCTCAGTGCCTGGTAGGTTGTTGGAGCTGGAGCAGGGTGGCCTTAGACAGGAAGTGGTGCCATCTTGAAAACACCTTTGATACTCTTCTTAGAGTGGTGATGGTGCAGGAATCCACACGTGAGTCCTTGCTGGTGAAGGAGATGATGGAATAGTTATTTCACACTTCCAGCAGTGGAAGAGTGGGGAGTGGGGCACATCAGGGGTGACAGGCTTCTCCCTGCATGGGCTGGGTCTAAACTTCAGTAGGAAACAGGAGCAAAACCAGGAGGCACCAAGGAACCACGTGGAGGGAGAGGAGTGCTGCTGGGGGATCATGTTGGTGAGGCAGAGTGTAGGCTGGGCTGTGGGTCCATGCGGCTGACCTTGAACTTGACCTGAAGCCCAAGACAAGTCACATAGAGTTTTTCGGAGGACCAAGACAGGGTCAGATAGGCAGTTCTGGAAATGTTTGGGAAGGCTGAACCAATGATGGAGAGATTGGAGATTTGTCTTGATTTCAAGATGATTTGGCTAAAATTATAGCCTTGGCATTGGGGTACAAGGGGCAAAGTGGGCAGTGGGGTTCCAGATCATCCCTTTTGTCCTTGAAGATGGATAAAATGCTCACCCACAGCCTCACATGTCTCCCTGGTACTGCTTTGCTTGTATCCTGGACCTTTGCAGTTTGTCCTCAGCCACCTGTGCAGTGCAGGGATCCTGGCTCTGGGCTCCCTACAGGGAACACCTCCCCATCTTGTCCAGGGACTGTGGGGACACGTATGACAGGGCCCCTGAGGTTCCCTACCCACTGCTGGGCCCTGGCGAGGAGCCTTGTGGACCCAGGCAGGTCTCCACAGGTAGCAACAGCGTGGAGCTGTGGATCGGGGAGATCCTGGAGGAGCGGGATTTGTGGAGTGCCACTTCTGAAATGCAGGGGGCCTGGTAAAGGGAACCTAGGTGAGGAATTCTGACCAAGGTATCATCTTCTTCTCCTTCTGGGCTTGCCAGTCTGTTTCCATGGCAACTGGAGCTCAGGAACAGAGCTTTTCTCCCGCAGGCTGAATTGACCAGGAGGCTTCCAGGGTACCTCACCTTCCAGAGCTGCAGGTCTCTACAGCATTGTGCTGTGTGTGGGGGGGTGGTGGTACTGGGGATCTAACCCAGGGGTGCTAACCGATGAGCTACCTCCCTTGCTCTTTTTATTTCCTTTTATTTTGAGGCAGAGTCTTGCTAATTAAACTGCTCAGGTTAGGCTCAAACTTAAGATCCTGATGCCTCAGCCTCCCCAAGAGCAGGGGTTACTAGCGGGTGAGCGCCAACATGGCCGTGCAAGAACATCCACCTCCCAGGCTGTGCGTTGGAAATGACTGCAAGCTTATTCCACCTGTAACCAGCCAGATCCGCTGTGGGCCCCTCCCCCCTTTTTACAGTCTTTTCTTCCTGTACCTGGCCGAATTTCTCTTCCCAAGTGACTTGTGCCATTCTGCTCTCTGGTGAGCACTAGAAGTGGAGTTGATTGAGTTCTAGACTTGGCTCTGAGTTGGCTCTTGGAGGTGCTTGCTGGGGAAACCTCCACAATGTGACAGATGACTGGCTGAGTGATGATGCTGTCAGGCGTGGGGACACGTCCTCGCTCTAGCGGTTGCCTCTGTGGAAATTTCTTGAAGGGCTGGACTGGCCCCCAAAGTGTCAGACACTGCAAAGCTAGACCAGGATACATCTGACCTTTCAGCCTTGACTCTTAGCCTCCCTCGATCCCAGACCTGATAGCCTCTCATGGTGAGTGTGGCTGTCACTGACCTCGGGCCACCGGACTTCCTGTCCCTGGCAGGTCCCCACAGTCTGGCTGAGTTCCCGGCTCACCTGGCCTCACCCTGGGCCCTCTGTCCTCAGCACTTCCTGCGAGGTGTCCAACGGGAAAGTGGGATTGGACACTTTGCAGTGGTGGCCATGTTTGCTCCCGAGAAAGAAGCCCTGAACTTGGCTGGGAGAAACCTGGGTTTGAATCCCAACTCTGTCTTCCCTGGCCAGCTGTGTTGGATGAGTCATGCCACTTCCTGCACTTCTGTTTATTCATCTTTACCTGGGCAGCCTCACCCCTCTCTCCACTTGGTGAACTACAGCAGTTGGATAATGTATGCAGTGGCTTTGAGTAAACCCAGCACCAAACTTTGCCCCAGCACCTCAGAGTTTTCTGCCTTTGAATACTTCTATCTTAGATCTGAGGCATATCCATGATCTTGGTGCCAAAATGTATTTGGAACACCAGGCATGGGACACACCTGTGCTCTCAGCACTCGGGAGTTCAATGCCCGTCTGGGCTAGAGACTGAGACTTTGTGTCAAGAGCAACAACAAAAATATCCAGCGCCTGTAGGTTCCCTAATAGTTGCTGTTAATGTAGTCAAGATCGTGGCCGTTAGGATGCTGTGTGGAAAGTGATGCCATCGTGAAAGTTAAGAATTAAAGGAAACTTTCAAAGCAGGAAGCTTGGAGGGAGAAGAGCCCTTTCCTTAACTGTAGCTGTTTGTTGTGTTCCACGGTTCTGCCACTAGTGGGACTCGGGCTTCCCAGCCTGGACTGGGAGTCTGTGGGGCATCCAGGCCAGAGGAGCCATGGAGCCAGTGAGGTCCACAAAAGCAAGGTGCAGCCGCACCTCCTACCCCCTGCACGGATACTGGTGAACAGGCCTGGAGCCTCTGGCCCTTCACTGAGTTCAAGGCTGCCCAAGGGAAGCCTCATTCACTCAGCCAGCAGATTGCATGGGAGCCTGTTCCCTTCCCGTGCCAGTGACAGATTGGAGAAGGCACCCTGATGCAGCATTTCCAGCCAGGAACATCCAGCACTGGCTCTGCCTGTGTGGCAGCGATTCCAGAAGGACAGCACTGCCTGTCACAGCGTCTTGGGCACCACCCTCGTTCAGCTCTCTGCTCGCCAGCAGAGCCCTTTCTTCTTTGTGGGCCATCACTAGGAAGTGAGAGGCTGAGCTGGGCTTGAAGCTGGGAAGAAGCATTTCCCACAAGACCACAGGTCCAGGGGCCCGGGACAGACTGGTTGCAGCGTCCCTGTTCACTTCCACACACCAAGTGCGTGCTTCGTGTTCACTGCTCTCTTCTCTGCTACACTTTGGAGGTGAGGGTAGGGGTCTCATTTTAATCATAAGAGCTATACACACAGGATGATCAAAATGTGTGGTGAATGCCTAAATTAAAATTTGTTACAGTGGAAGATACATTGCCATGGCTCCTCTCAAATCCTGCCCCTCACTTTGAGCACGCTCATCTCATCATCCTTGCCACTTTCTGAAGCAGCTCTGGAGTTCTCTTTCCTGAGGGTCTTTACCAAGTTTGATTAAATATGGTAAATGCTGCTGCCCAGTGCCATCCAACAGAAAGGCAGCTCATAAAAACGTGACGCTGCATCCTCACCCACCTCAGTCTCTGGATCTGACACCATGTGACTTCTGGCTCTTTCCCAAAGTCAAAATGACCAGGAAAGGGAGAAGTATTGAATCCATTCAGGAGATCGAGGCAGCCAGGACAGCACAACTAAAGACCCTCAGGAAAGAGGACTCCAGAGCTGCTGTGGGAAGAGGCCAGGACGATGGGATGAGTGTGTTTGAAGCAAGGGGAGGATTTTGAGGGAGACTCATGGTGAGGTGTTTTCTAATGTAGTGTAATTATTTTACATATTCACTGTATTATTTTTTATCACACCTCAGGGCTGCCAGGGTTCTGGGTCCACGTGCTGGGCCTTGTGAAGAGCTAGCATCTTGCATTATTTCATTTACTCCTCATGAAGACCAATAGGCCAGGTGTCACTTTCCTGGTCACATATGCATCCCAGCGTCTAGGCTGGAAACTCACACAGATCCAGTGCCCACCACAACTTGGGCTCATGTTTGACATCACACCTGTTTTACTCCCTGGACTGTCCGGGTCTTGGGCTGCCCCAGGCTGGGTCATGCTGAAGGAGATGGACAATTCCAGGCTGCTCCCCAAGGCAGTCCGGCCCTCTGCAGGGCAGGAGGATGCAACCTCTGCCATGTCACTTGGCCACCTTGGGGATGGCCTCGCAGCTTCATTTTCAAGCTCATTAGGTCTCTGTGTAGCTTCCAAGTTCTAAATGACTAAGTGGTGAGTGGGATGTTTGAATTACTAGGTCCATGGAGGTTCCTGTCCCCTTCTATTGCAAGAGACCCACTTGCCTGGGAAATCCATTGTCCCTAGACTGTCTAGAGCACTCTGAAGTCACACCACCATTCATCCATTCCTGTTCCCATTTCTGCCTGTGCTGAGCACAGTCCTGAGAGTTGCAGTACCCCCCACCCCCGCTTCCCAGAAGAGGGACCAAGGCCTGGGGCCCTTGGCAACTGCCCTGGGAGCCTCAAGTGAAGAACTGGAGTTAGAAACCAAGCTGTCTGCCTGCCTTCCTCTGCTCCCCAGGGTGTGCATCCTGGAATGCCTGTGTGTAGAGACTGATCCACACCCTGGCTTGACCCTGGGCTGCAGAGGTGTAAACAAGTCCAGGATGTCCCACGGAGGGGCAACCCTGCAGCTATTCCTGGGAGATGGAGATTTTTGCAGGCCAATTCTCCATCTCCCCTGTGCTGCCTGGGATGTGGACTCCTCTGAGAAAAGGGCTGGTCTCTGGGGTGCCTGTGCTATCCACTGGGGGACCTTGAGCAGGCAGGCGGGGCTGTCCTGTGAAGGGCGAGGGCCACTCCGACCAGGCTCCTCTGCCTTGGACTGAGGCTTTCTGGACATCAAACTCATCTTTGTGTTTGACAAACCAGACCCTGACCCTGCCTTGGAGGCCTGTGTGTAGGTGGCTAGCACATATAAGGTATGCACATGGTATTGGACATTTGCTACTTAGCAATATTTTATTTGGAGCACTGGGAACTGAACCCAGAGTCTTTGTGCTGAGCTGCATCCCTAATCCTTTGTACTAACTGTTTGGAGACAAGGTCTTTTTAAGTTGCTCATCTGCCCACATTGGACTCAAACTCCTGAATCTCCTGCCTTGACTTTCTAGAGTGCAGGGCTTGTAGGCACACACCGCCACACTGGCTGGTACTCAGTACATTTTAAGGCTAGAACTTGGGCTCACGTTTGACAGCACGCCTGTTTTACTCCCTGGACTATCCGGGTCTTGGGCTGCCCCAGGCTGGGTCATGTTGAAGGAGATGGACAATTCCAGGCTGCTCCCCAAGGCAGCCCGGCCCTCTGCAGAGCAGGAGGATGCAACCTCTGCCACGTCACTTGGCCACCTTGGGGATGGCCTCGTAGCTTCATTTTCAAACTCATTAGGTCTCTGTGTAGCTTCCAAGTTCTGAACTTGGGTAGGGAACACAGAGAGGTTAGCCCCAGCTGGGGGCTCTTACTGAACAGGACAGCACCTGGGCACTAGCTAAGCCCTTCATCTGTGATGTGCTGAACGCTTCAGGGAGTGGGATCAGGGTGGTTTGGATGTAGGGTCACTCCTGCTGGACATGGGAGGGTCTAAGGAGTCAGAATCCACACCTGTGACATGCAAGGGGGTGGACAGGGATAAAAGTGCGGATTTGGTGCTGCATAAAGAGAAGCAGCTGCAACACTGACCCAGGTCTACCTTGTCCACTACACACCTTCCTTGTAACCTTCACATGACCTTGGCCAGGAAGCCCTGGCAGAGGCCATTGATCCTGCCCAGGTCAGCCAACTGGGGTCCAAGGTTGCGCGTGTGATTCTGCTGAGACCTGCCCGGTGGACCCAGCTTCCAGAAGGGAGGAAGAGTGGACCACCCCAAAATTACAACCAAGATTTCCCCCATAGTGGGAGTCACATAACCCAGCTATGTATGAGGTGCGCAGCATTTCCCAGAGTGAGAGTGGGGTGAGGCAGTCAGGCCAAGCCTTGGTCCTGATTCTCATTCCACAGAGATCTGGGTCTCAGTGGGTCACCTCTGTCCATCGGGAGCAGCTGGCCAGTCTGCTCAATTGGGACCACCTACCATTGCAGACAGGAAGGAGCAAGAGGAGGTAAGATTTGTTTTTAATCAGCTCAGTTCCAGATTAGCACAGCTAGATCCTTCTATTTCTGTAGAGCATTAGCTACAGGGACAGAAAAAAGGAACATAGACAACAGTAGAATAGGAAAGGAGGATGTGTTGCTGTGCATGGCAGACTCTCAGGATACTGAACTGATTTGTTCAGATGGCTGCATGACAGTGTAAATAGGATGGTAAATTTTGCGTCATGTATATCCTACAACATTAAGAAATTTTAAGTAGAAAGGATCAAGCTGTCATATGCACGCACTTTCTCCTTTGTACCTTTGAGAGCAGCGCACTTCCGAGATGTTGGGACAGGTGACATTGCAGTGCTCTCCAGTCCTGAACCTGGTCCCGTCCCCAGTCACCTTCCCTCTGAGCCTTCCTGGGTGTGGTGGGATTAACTGGAGAAGCCCCAGAGGAAGAGAGTTTGGGCTCTGGCAGGCTCTGGAAGGTAGTCGTGTTTGATTCTCCCCTCAAGCAGCAGTAGGGAGGAAAACAGGGATCACAGAGGTGTCTAGGCTGCAGAGTGGCCGGACAGAGGACAGCAGCTTGCAGTTATCTCCAAGTTCAAGTGTCACCTTGAGTAAGTTACTCTGCATCCTGCCCTCAACTTTTCCCATGGTAAATTTAAACTGTAAGAAGTCAATACATTTCCTATTTATTTTTGCAGTATTAGGGGTTGGACCTAGGGCCATCCACTAACCAACATCTCTAGCTGTTTGTTAATTAATTTTTTTAATGTAAGTTGCCCAGGCTGGGCTCAAACTTGTAATCCTCCTACCTCAGCTTCCAGTAGTGCTAGAATTCTAGGCATGCACCACCATACCTGCAAAGTCTTTATGTCATACCCAGCAGTGATATCAAATGTAATGATGAGCCCGAGGTGCCAAGGCGTTGGTTTTTAATGTGAGTTGTGTCACCTGTTTGCTCTGGCACATCGCAGGAAACCCACCTTCTGCTCAGCAACCCCAGGAGTCCTTAAAGGATAGAGGGTGAGTGGGGACAGAAAGATGGCTTGAGAAGAACCTGTGGGTCGTACCATGTGGTCACATGCGCACCTGCAAGTGAGAAACCAGAGTTCCAGATAGTGGCACAGGCAGGAAAGGTGGGGAACCCAGCTCAGGGTAAGGGCACATGTCAAGGTGTGGCCCTTGGATGTCATGGGTGGGGCAGGGCTCAATGGCAGCCAGAAACCTGGGAAAGAAATGGACTTGGTGTCAGGGTAATGGCCTTGGGAAGGACGGGGACAGGAACCCAATTTTGCTCTAAGCCTCTGTGCCTCTGCCTGAGACCCAGTAGAGGCAACCAGTAGTCCAGGCAGAAAGAATGAGAGAAGCGGGGTGATGTCTCCTAACCCCGAGCCCTGGTGTTCTCATCTGCAGAATGGAGGGGTCACATCCCTCAGAAGCACTTTGGCGAGGCCACTATGCAATCTTAGGAAAGGTCTCGGCAGACTGTGCTGTCTTGCCAGCTGGAAGTTGTAGGCTGAGCTTCTGTAGACTTTCCAACTGGTTAGATCCGAGTTGGAATCCCATGAATTATCATTATGCAAAGGTGACTCTGAAGAAAATTAAATAAACTTTTAGACCTTTCCTGCCAAGAGAGGGCAGCTGAGATGTAATCTTGCTTGCTAAAATGATACACACATGAGTTCTCCATCATGTTGTAAGATTTGTGGAAAGACCTTATCAGTCCTGTTCACCAGTGTATCTCCAGGTCTGTCACACCGGAGGTGCTCATTAAGTACCATTTGGATCCCATGAATGAGTGAGTGGATGGATGAATGAATCTTTGATGTGTTGGAGCTGGAGCCACATTTACAATGAGGAGGCCTCAGGTCCCCCTCGGTAGCTCATGTCTTCTCTTCCTTGCAGGACCCGGGTGAAGCTGGAAAGCTTGGAAGATGCCTACATCCTCCGGGGAGATGACGACTCCCTGTCTGACAAGCATGGCTGCCCTGCCTACGTCAGTCCAGAGATACTCAACACCAGCGGCAGCTACTCGGGCAAGGCCGCGGACGTGTGGAGCCTGGGCGTGATGCTGTATACCATGTTGGTGGGTCGCTACCCTTTCCATGACATTGAGCCCAGTTCCCTCTTCAGCAAGATCCGGCGAGGCCAGTTCAACATTCCAGAGACCCTGTCGCCCAAGGCCAAGTGCCTCATCCGGAGCATCCTGCGGCGGGAGCCCTCCGAGAGGCTGACCTCGCAGGAAATTCTGGACCATCCTTGGTTTGCTACAGATTTTAGCGTCTCGAATTCAGGGTATGGTGCTAAGGAAGTGTCGGACCAGCTGGTGCCGGATGTCAACATGGAGGAGAACTTGGACCCTTTCTTTAACTGAGCTTGGTCCCAGGCAGAGACTTAGCAGGTACCAGGAGCAAGAGAGGGCCCCAGAGAGGACATCTTCCAGAGGGAGACATTCGGCCTGGCTGGCCAGTCAGAGGGACACACGCATTTGCAAGTTTCGTGGTCCAAAGCAGGCAGATTTTCAAGGAGCTGATTAAACATGTAGCATGGGGGGGGGTGGCAAGAGACATGGGCTCAAGGTTGGGGTCAGACAGATGGGGTCCCCTGGAGCTTCTCTTCCTTGATGAGACCCCCTCTTTGCCAATTGGACCACTTCCACCTACCCCACTTTCCATTCTGTTCCAAACTAGTTGCAGATCTTGATAGAATCAAAACTCTGCCTCAAACACACCTCTTGGCATTGCACTGTTAGCATTTAACTTCTTGTTATGATTCAGGGAAGGAACAATTGGCCGAGGATTTAAAAAAAAAAAAAAAAAAAAAAACAAGCCAACCACCTATGTGACAATTAGTGGGATTTGCTTAAAAAATAATTCGGTGCACACAGACGAACCTGGAACCCGGGTGCTAAACTAAAAGGAAAAACAACCAGAACAAAAATCCAGTCGGTGTCTCACAATGGCTCTCTTCAGCTCATCTTCTGAATAAACTATTTAATATCCTGGTTAGGAAATGATGCATAGACGCATTGCTTTCTGAAGGGGGAACGTCTGTTCTCTAACAGGCTCTTCTGTTTTGTGTCAGCTGGCGTGGGGGCAGGAAGCTGTTAGAAGTCAAACTTCCAGAGCATTACTCTTATCATGGTCTGAAGGTGAAAAAGCGGGGGAGAACGCAGGACGAGAGCAATTCCACGCCCTTCTGACTTGCTTTCCCGGAAGTAGGGAACGTTCGCATGGCGGGCATTCTTTGCTGGGATAGCATGGCCAGCCCGAGAGGCCGGGAAGCTCCTGGAGTCTGACTTTTTGCAGACATTCTGATTGCAGCTCCATATTTTGTCTTTGTTTGACGGGAAACTAGTGAAACAAAGCAGGTTGTCCCCCATGTACAAAATACAGGGCAGCTATGTAGTTTTCTTTACCAAGAACGATCCTTTGGCTTGGAAAGCCCTCTGGTTTGGACAGGAAAAGTGGGAAGTATCATAAGCTGAAAGCTAGGACGATATAAATAAAAACAGCTCTCTATCCCAATACGCACCTTTGTATTTTTGAGAACTCTTCTATTTATTAAGGAAAATGTCACATTGTGATGTATTAAGCCAGTACTTCAATTACGGGTCGACTTGGGATGACATGTTACATGCTGTAGTTAACATTTATAATTTTTTTTCTCGTTTGAGTATCTCTGTCCCTGAAATAACCTTTGATTTGGCTTTTCTAGATAGCTTTACTTGATTTCGAGTGGCAAAGATGTTTTTTATTCTGCTTTTTTTGTATTGCTGTATGATACAGAACTCTTTTGGCATAAATATTTGTGTTTCTAGTACCTCAGTTGTTTGGATTTTACTGCCTGTATATGTTTTGTGAAATGGTCCTGTTTTTTGGGTAGGTAACACGTGGACTCTAGTATGTAAATGTTACTTGAATCTGTGCTTTATTCTAGTACGTGGCATGTGTGTGTGCGGACTCTTCAATGCCCTGTGCCTGTGCAGCCAGAGCCCTTGTCCCCAGGAGGGCAGCTTCCCTGTTCATAATCAGGAGACAAGGCGGCCGTGGAGATGCCCTTAATTTTATTTTGGTAATGGAAGAGATAGAGGAGAGAGGTTTTTTACATTCTGAAGATGGTGCTGCATCAAGAAGGACCTTAATTCTTCCCTCTCCCCTATTTTTTAAGTACCTAGTAGAAGGAAAGAGTGATGACGTGCATGGTGGGGATCTACGGCCTCTGGTGCTCTGTCCTGTATTTGGTTTAATGTTTTTGTCCTAATCTCTTCAAATCAATAAAATTGTGCGTATTTAACTAAAATGCTGGAGTCTAGGGAGTGATGATTTTCTGTTAGTTTGCTGGGGAAGCCTCCAAACATCAGTCCGGAGCTCCTCTATTCCCCGAGGAATTCACCCCTTCAGAAAGAACTAGTGTGTCTGTTTTAGAAAACTACCCGTGTTGGTTAATCCTGATCATGGACTTCAACAGATTAAGAGGTGATTTGATTGTGAGGTGCCCACCTCAGGTATGGATTAGTCCATGGAGGAGCTCCCAGCTGGATGGGCTGCTGGGAGGTAGAGCCCAGGAAGGAAGTACACCACTGGAGGCCTGACTTTGAAGGGCGTATCTTGTCTCTGGCCACTGTTTTCCGGCCCTTTCCTTCCCTTTCTGTGTCCTAGCTGCCACGAGGTGAGCAGCTCTGCTCTACCATGCTCCTCTGCCAGATATTTCTGCGTTGGTGCCCATCACCCATGACCTGGATCCCATGAAGCCATGAACCAAAAGAAATCTCTTCTGTAAATTGAGCACATGACATATTTTGTCCCAGCAGACAATGAGCCCCCAATCCCATCAGTAGAAAGGCTATTAATATACTTTTACCATATTTGAGCCTACCTTGTTGGCCAATCTAAGTATCATAGCTCACTGGGTTCCTACACACAACAGCCTTAGGACAGATAAATCACATTCCTATCATAAATTAAGAAATCAGCCCAGGAAGATGTGCACTTCGTTCAGGGAAAAGTGTCCGACACGTGGTAGAGCCATTCCTGCACCGTGAGTTTGTAATCCATGCTTATGTACTCTTTGTATGATTAGAACCCAGGGACTCTCATAATAGTGCTGGAGTAACCAGGTGCAAATGATCTGGGATTGCTTGCAGAAAACAGTACTTGCCAAAAGATGATAGGATATATTCAAGGAGCCTGAACTCCACCAACCTGTTGCTTGGCTGTCCTCAACAGTGGATGCCAATTTTCAGGGTTCTACAGGAACGTAGTGTGCCTGGCTTTTCATATGACAGGCCAGAACAGCCGAGCTCCATCCTGAGACAGTCCACAATCATTCCTGTCATGTCAGGGCAAGGGCCTGGGGTGCCAGCTAGGTGTAGGAAGTAGGAGGGAGGGGTGAGCAGGGTTGCTGACCGCCGTGATGGGCACCCCACCTGATCTGTCAGCTGATGTCCTGGAAGGGGCAGTACTAAAAGAACAGGGGTTATGACAAGGGAAGAGAAAAAGCAGCACCATGGGCAGAGGGAACCTTTAGTGTTGAGCAGCTTGCCCAGGTGACACCCATTAATGCCAACCCAGATGGAGCACATCTGTACTCCCTACAGGTGAGTTTGTAGCATGCAGGAAGACACATCTGAAGCAGAGGCTTACTTGGACCAGGCTTCTGCATGCAGAGTGCTTCTCATGGAGAGACTTCACCTCCGTATGCCCAGCAGTAGTCCCAATAGCTGACATGTGACCCAGTATCTGGCACACTGCAAGTATTCAGTAACTAACTGTTCATTGATACGCAATTTAGGTTGTAGGGACTCCATGCTGATAAGTTCTCCATCAGCCCCAGGTTTTTAAGATGTGCATCATTAGAAAGCAGCTCTTGCCACTACTGAAGTACCAGTAGCATTTGCCAGCATACAGCAAGGCTGATCCAATTTGGTTACTCCTTCCCTGCATGTGTTTAAGCAGAAAGAAGCCTGTTGCCTAGCAAATGTGTGTTTGTGTTGTGTTCTATTACATCTGTGCATGTGTAGTTGATAGGGGTAGGCGTTCTTGACATGCATAGTCCAAACCATACAAGGTCCAGCAAGTCCTTCCCTTCACTCTCTGATGTCTGAGGACCTAGCTGACCGAAGTCTGCATTCGCTCATGCATTTGGGGATAGGTCCTTCATTCCCTTTCCTACCAACCTTGATCTAGGACAGGACAAAGAGATCTGGGCTGTGGGGACGGATGGCAAAGGTGGAAGCAGCCCAGCTCCCCGTCTCTACTCTCCACCTGCCGTGACCACTGGGCAAATTTTCATTTGCCTTCCTCCAAAATTCACATGTGGGAACCTCATAGCCAATGGGATAGCTGTTCAGAAGTGGGTTTTTCGGGGAAATGGTTGAGTCACAAGAGTTCCACCCTTACGAGATCATCAAAGGATTCAAAGGGAGCTTGGTCCCTTTTGCCATGTGAGGGCAACAGCGAGAGAAACCATCTTGGAAGCAGACAATGAGCCTCTACTTCCATCAGCAATGCTGAATCTTTGACACTGTGATTAGAACCATGAAAAATAAATTCTGATTATTTATAAGTTGCAGTCTACTTTATTATCAATAGACTGAGAACCATTAATCAATGCTAATCTCTTTCATGAGGGTAGAACTCTTGTGACTCAATCATTTCTTCAAAAACTCCACTTCGCAATAGCTATCTCATTGGTTATGAGGTTCCGACATGCGAATTTTGGAGGAAGGTAAATGAAGTGATTTGCCCAGTGGTCACGGCAGGCTGAGGGTAGAGACGGGGAGCTGGGCTGCTTCCATCTTGTATTCTTTGTAAAGCAGCTTGCAGTGAGAGGAGACGAGGAACCGTTGAACCAGATCCAGGTGGCAGGTGATGGGTGTGAGCGAGATGCTCAGATGCTCAGAGGCTTTATGAGCAGGTTGCTCTCCCTCCACAAACTCCAAGGATTCTGTGGCACCCAGCACTTTCCCATAACCCCAGCTCCTCTCCACCTGGGCTTCTCCCTAGACCCAGGCCATCTTGTGTGACAACTGTTATCACCAAACTCTAATTCGTGCCTCATAACAACTTGCAACAATTATGAACTAGTAGTTATACATAAATGTCTTACCTCATTCTTATTTGCCATCGGTGGCTTTTAGATGCTTCCATTTATATGAGTGAGATCATTAATTTGGCAACAGCAATGAGGAGCCAGGGAATTCAGCTTTGCAGTCTGTGTCCAACAATGAACCTCTGAATGAATGGCCCCGGTCAAGTCAAGGAGACTTCAGTACACATCAGCCCTCAGGCACTGAGACACTTGTGCCTCTGGGACACCAGAGCCTGAAACAAAGGGTGCATTTAAGAAGGGGAGGGAAGAAGGAAACCGGAGCAACATCTCCAGCCGTGTGCCAGGCTTTCCAGGCAGGCAGCAGGTATTACAGTTGACTCAGGTGAGCCTCAAAGGGTAAGCAAACTGAAGGCTGGTGTCCAGCTAAAAAAAGACAATTCTGAGGTTTGATTCCAAACATCCCACTCCCCAAATCTGTTTCCTTGTGAATGACACTGTGCAGATACCAAAAGCTGAACTCTGGGAGCCATGGCCAGGCACCTGTTCTCTCCACTCACACCCATTCTGAGAATGTTTCCTGTAAGCTCTATACTCAAGGGAACAGCAAGGATCTGGACAGAAGTCCTAAGAGAAACTTCTCCCCACATAGACTGTGTTATTGTTGCTTCTCTCTCTTAAAAAAGTACTCTTCATTTATCAGAAGATGTCTGTGGTACACGGTAATGACATCCATCTTGAGGGCCTGGCACATATACCTATCATACCTTAATCACGTCTGTGTGCCCTGCGCCTCCTCAGAGAAACTTCACCTCCATCGTTCTGGGCTGTTGGAACAAGGCAACCAAGGCCACGGAGCTTCAGCCCCACTTGCTGCTCCTGGTTGTGGAGCCTGGGAAGTCCAGGAAAGCAGATTCCCGGTCTGAAGAGGACCGTTGACCTCGGTTTCCTCCAACTGTGTTCTTGCTGTCCTGTCACATTAGGGGGAGAGAGGAAAGAAGAGAGCTCTTGTCTCCTCTTAATCCCATTCGCAAGGACTCCACATTCTTTCTCCATTTCCAAATTCTACCTCTTGGGAATTAAGCCTTTGACCAGTGAATTCTGAGGGAGCCGCTAGTGAGTATCTAGATGGAATGGAGACTCCAGGGTTTCAGGTTAGAAGACCCCGGCTCAGCTCCCTGTTCAGCCATGTACTTGCTGTGTGATCCCTGCGCAGCTGCTCATGTGGGGAATCCTGGTTTTCTTACCTGCGAAGTAGAGAAGAAAGCTTACTGCAAAGACAGCTAATTTCTCGTAAGCTACCATTCCATGTACCCTGTGTCATACTGTGCAGGTGCTTTTGCAGGGATAGACGGCTTCAGCAATTGCACAACTTTTAAGGACTAAGACTAGAATTCTAAGTTTTATGGCAAGGTTTCCATGTCAAGGTTCAGGGCCACACCAGAAGGCAGATCCGTTCACAGTTTCCCAGATCTAAGAAACCACACTGCACAACCAGTCTGAGCAGGATGAGTCTGAGGAAAGTGCCTCCAAAAGGAGCCTGGTACCTGAGGCCCTGCCTTCCCAAATGCCCTGTCTCCTGCCTGGACCTCACAGACCCTTGTCTGGACCACGTCTGCAGGAACTCCCAAGAAACTGCCCAGCCCTTCCTCACCCACCTTCTGTCCGGGCTCTCCCGTCTGCATGCGGACAGAGGGAAGGGGGAGTATATTCACCATTTTCTCTTTAATTTATTGCTTAATTAAGTCATAGTATTTCCTAACTCGATGGGTTGAATTGTGTCCATCAAGGAGATAAGCTGAAGCTTTTCCTCAGCTTGGTACCTACACGTGGGACCTTATTTGGAAAGAGGATTTTTCAGATGCAAGCAATTCACACTGAGGAAAACTAGTGAGGCATGGTGGTACATGCCTGTGATGTCAGCACTTGGGGACACTCAGACATGATGAGCCCAGTCCTGGCAACTTAATGAGTCCTTGTCTCAAAATAAAAAGTACAAAGGGCTGGGGGTATAGTTCTGTACCAAAGCTCTGGGTTTAGTCCCCCAGACCACACACACAAAAGAGGCAATGCTTAAGTAGCACAGACTCTAACTGAATGTGACTAGTGTCCTGACAAGAAGAAAAGACATAAATGCACATAGGAAAAACATGGATAGAAGCAAGGACTTCAGCCATGCAGCCACAAGCCAGAGAATGCCCTGGGCTCCCAGAAGCTGGAAGATTCAAAGAAGGATCCTTTCTTAGAGGCTTTGGAGTGAATGGTGCCCTGCCAAGCTCTTGGCTTCAAATTTTTGTCCCCCTAAACTGTGCAACAATCAATTGCTGTGCTTTAAGTTGTCCAGTTTGTGGGGCACTGGGGAGTAACATGCCTGGAATTCTGCTATGACATTGCTGGACCCTAGGACCACCAGGAAAAGTGAAGTGAGATCCCTCAAAATTTGTGTCTTATACTCATTCTAGTATTCAGAAGTACCTCCATCTGATCTCGTGCTGGAGGGGGAGGGAATAGAAAGCAGAGAAAGCTCTTGAGTAGCAGGTGACCACTGTTGCCTGGTTATCAGCCCAGAACACACAGGTCCCAAGCAGTGTAAACCTCAATTTTTAGTCAGGTGTTACTTACGGGAAGTGGCACTGACAGGCAAACAGAGGAGCCCATGCCCCTGCGCATGGGTCAGTCCACAGCTTTGTGCCAGGTGTGCCATAGCCAGAAGGGTGGTGAGAACCCATTCAGATTTTAGCCCATTCAGATGCACACCAACTAATTTTTCTTGATCCTGGCCCTTGCTTCTGGCACAAAACCTTGTTGTACTTGTCTTCTTAGCTTCTCCTAAGGTCACGCATGGCTGCACCTTGAAGGACCACGTGCTGACTATTCATGGGGGTTTGCTCTGACATTATAATGATCGTGCGCTAGACGTGCCATTTACTCTCAGTCAGAGTGTGGTATGCAAGCTTGGACTCCAGTTATTGCATATACTCCATGGCATTTATTCAAGCTTCAACAAATTCTTGACCTATCTCACTTTTGTAGCTGGAAAAATCTGCAGCCCTCCACAGTTGTGCCAGAATTTTCTCCTTCTTTTTAAAGATCTTTTAAAATCAGATTTGTTGAGGTACATTTGGTATACCATCAACTGCACCTTCTTAGGATACACAGTTTGATAAACTTGTCACATGCATATACTTAGGACCCTGTTTAATTCTATATGTGATCTTGTCTTCTTCAGTGTTACTAAGCTTATCTGTGATAGTAGCTTTCGGCATTCCCTATGGTTCCCTGCGAAGATGGTCATGTTCCATGTAAGTGGACAGGGTTACTTCCTTCCATCCTGGAGCCCTCATTCTTTTTGGCCTGTTGTCTGACTCAGATCTCCAAAGCATGGTTGAATAGTTGGAGTGAGAAGGAACAACGTTTATATACTTGCTAAAGCTCAGAGAACTTTTCTATCTGAATTATATGACATGAGCTATTAAAATCATGAATGTGGTTGCTATTTTCTTTCTGGAGGTATGATTTTTATCAGTTTTTGCTTCAGGTACTTTGTAGCTGTATATTAGGTATATAGAGGAAGATGTTTTGAATTAAACTTTTTCCACTTACAGTATAATGACACAAAGGGATTTATTTATTTATGGCTTACAAGACCAGAGGCAGGAGAGTCTCAATAGCTGTATGTGGGATCAGTTCTGGAACAACCCCAAAACTTGCATGCCAGAGATTTGGAGGACCCAGCTAATGTGAATTAGCTGGATTTTGGCAATGCAAAGTTCAAAGACCTGGAAGTAACCTGCAGTCACTAGCATGATCTCCACTGGCAGCATGAAGAGTCTGTTGGAAGGCTGAAGAAACTGGAGACCAGTGTCTAAACACAATGGCGAAGACTGGAACTTTTCCAAAAGAAAGACACACCTCCCTCTTTCCCTTTTTATTCTGTCCACATATTATGGAGGAGCACAGGGCTTTCACTGGAGGCCAGCCATCCAGTCTGGAATTTCCTGTGCTCCAAACCCATGAGCTCAATGAATTTCTCTCTTCTGTAAATTATCCAGTCTCTGACAATCTACTGTAGCAACTGGAGATGGGTGAGGACATTATCAGTGTTAGTCCTGCCCTTTGTCCAGAGATTCAGTGTATGGGTACTACTGTTGCTCCAGCACAAAACCACCAAGTATAACGGTTGTGGTGATCTTGGCTGAATAACTGGAAGTCAAATACTGTGGTGTATTTCTGTATGGATTATGTGGCTGGCTCATGGAGCTACTTCACACAAGTTGTTCACCTAAACTGCCTTGGAAGGATATCCTTTACAAATATCTTTGCATAAGGAGGAGACCTAGCTCTTAATAGGAAGCAGAAGACCAGTCCTTCAGGCTTTAAAGCTTTAGGACTTTGGAGAGCTAAAACCTTTGAGGGAGTCCACCAAGATGTTTCAAGAACTGACAAATTAAACATCTGCTGTTCATAAGCCTCCTGCTAGAAGTTATTTTTATTATAGCATACTAAATGGGCAAGGACACCCATAAAACCTGACAACTTTTTCCTAAGCTACCAAAAGGACGCAGTAGCTATCACACTCAACTTTTAATTAACCATCCTCAACTGTTCATTATCCCCTGGTACCTAGTGCAGTCTCATTATCCTTCTAAGAATTATTCTCCCATACTTTTCAAATGCTTGACTGGATATGATAGCTAGGGTTTCTCTCTCTCTCTCTCTCTCTCTCTCTCTCTCTCTTTTCCAGTACTGGGGATCAAACTCAGGACTTTGTGCTTGCCAGGCAAGCTCTTATTCCACTGAGCTATATCCCCAACCCTCGGGTATATCTCTTTACCAGAACATTCTCTTAAAGTTACTAGTGAAGTTTCAGCAGTTGGGCCACCATTTTGTACCAGAGGCCCACCATGACATGGATACTTCCCAGCATGGCATCCTCACTGCAGTCATTGAGTGATGGGTGATCTCATCTCCCAAGCCCTGTGCTACCTGCGCTTTCCTGGACTTCCCTACTTCTGGTTCTCTGCCCCAAGCACATGCTCAGTTGGAAGCACATGTGAGGGAGGGCTACTGAGGAGAAATAACAGTGAAAGGAGACCGGAAGAAGCAAGACTGGACAAAAAAAGCAATTGGAACTCGATGCAGAGCTGACACAGTCTGCACCAGCCCCCCAGGAAGCCCCGTGGCAACCACCACCCATGAGTGGCAGCAGTTGCATTCTGTCATCTCTGGTAGTCATTGGCTGGATAATTCTGAAAAAAGTAGGACATCAACCTCAAAGTTGAGGTTAATCTGAAGAATTAACCGCTAGAAATGCCGTCTGCTCATGCTCTGAACAGCCTTTCTTGAAGGAAAATCGCAGCCACACCTGTCTGGGTCCACCAGCTTGATCCACACCGTTCAGGAGAGGAGTCTAAGCAATCCTGCTTAAGGAAATATAGCTGTCACTGTGTACCTCTGTTTTCTCAAATTAAATATGGCCTTGTCTCTTCTCCTCTGTGAGATGTGTTTGAGGGATGATCCATATTCTGAGCAGGATTCTTAATGAGCTGGAGAGGAGCAAGCTCAAGGCACTACATATTCAGTTCCAAAGGCATTCTCAGTTCTGATTATGTCTCAGTAAAAAAAAAAAAAAAAAAAAAAAAAAAAAGACTTCAAAGGGAAGTCCACATCCTTCCTGGAACAACCCAGCCCAAAGGAAGGAACAACAATGGGTTACTCTTCCTCCTCTGGGAAGGAAGGGTGATATCCACGAGTCTGGCAGTAGCCTGAGGTCTCAGATGATCTTTCAATGCTGGCTGTACAGGCTGGGGACCTAGCAAAGCAAAGAAAGACAGCCATGGGCTTCTCAGATTGCAGGAAGGGGTGCAGGAGGAAGAGGAGGCCCCCAGCTTATGAGCATTATTGCTATGGATCCTTTTCTGCCAGGAAGACTCCTGTCCCACCATGCCCTGTGAAGCAGAGAAGAAGAATAGATTTACCCTATGAGCAAATTCCTGTCATACCTGATGTTTAATATCCTTTCCCAGGGAGAGGCAGGGTGGAATCCTGGGGGTAGGTCTTTGAAAATCTAATATCCTGCTCATCCAACTGAACTAGACTTACAGCACAAATAGGAACTTAAAATATAGCACCCGAAAATGTGCAAATAAGAAAACCTGAGGCATGAGTAAATAAATACAAACCATACAGGGTAATAAAATAAAATAGAGGACAACCACAGACCACACGCTACCAGCTCCTTCTTTCTAGAATTCAGCCTTTGGAACCGGAACCCGCTAACGATAATCTCACCCCAGAAGAGATATCCATAAGATAAAGTTTTCCACATAAAGTTGCCTTGGGATTGAGTAGAACAACTGATGTTTTTGTTGTTATGTTGACCTTTAAAATGTTACTTATTTATTTATATATGTTGCTTTATTTTTCAGAGCATTTTAAAATTATCTTAAGATTCTAATGAAATGGGATAAGCCTGTTAGACCAAGGTCACTTCTATTTTAACCTCAAAGGATTTTTTTTTCAAGAAAAATCTATGTCTCTTCATATGGAGATATTTTATGTGATATAAAATGTTTTTATTGTAAAATAAACAAAGTATAGGTAAATATTCATCTTAATTCCCTGAAAAATTTTTTAAGATTTATGGAGCCATTATGTGAAAAGAACTACATATAGTTTACTAAGCATATTTGTATAAAATTGTTCATTAAATACAAATAATGGATTCTTCAATTTAAAAAAGTCTACCACTTGTCCTGAGCCTTCTAACTGCCTAGGTATTGTCTGTTGATATTTGGCACCTGGCAAAGACACTTAAGTAGTCCTATTTGGCCTCTGTTTGTCTGGATGAGGACTCTGCAGGTCCAGGATGGAAAGACCCAGGGCAGCATTTGTGGCTACTTGACGAAGAGTCTCCTTGTGTTCACCTCTATCTCCCCAGTCATCCATGTGAGTCTCGACAACTTGCATTCAGCTGATGCAATTGAATGAATGGAGATGAACCAGAGACACTGCTGGGGTCCAGTTAGAGAAGCATGCCCAGGAGCCTGATGCGAATCTCTCAGGAAGAGAAGGAGGGTGGAGAATGATCCTAGCAAAGGCAAGCAAGAAGCAGCTGGCGAGTTGGAAAAATATCCTTTCTAATCAGGACCCAGGAATTTCTTATTATAGAGGAGACTTGTTTTTTAATCTATGAAGTCCCATATCCAATATCTGAGCTCTTTATTTCTGGGAAGGGACTGGGAACTGGAAAAGGGCCTCATAACATGTATTCCTGTCATTTTACGTAGACCTGGTCAGTGGCTGCCCTTCAGCAAATATTTGTGGAAACCATGAATGCTAAATTTAATAGACTAGTGCATCTTCATAAAACTGAAACTGCTTGACACTTTTTCACTAAGATGTTACTCAGAATAACTTAGATGTCACTTCAGTGTGAGTCTGTTTTTTTACATCATCTTTACAATGTTCATCAGGGGCAGAATGAACTAAGATATTTTGACTAATAGTGTTGGGATGTTCAGGCTACTATACAGAGGAGACTGTTCCAGTAGCTAAACAGCCTTTTGTATAAAATTGACAGTCTCTCAATTCTGTCCATCTAGCAAGATTTTCTGATAGCTTTCCCATAAATTTATATTAGCTTTTTGTCACTATGAGGGGACTTTGTGAAACTTTATTTTCTGTGGTTTGTATCCTTTTAGACTGCATCTGTCCCTTCCATATATAAACTTGCTTTGTTATTTAACATGCTTTTTAAAGCCAGATGCATATCATCTGCCCCAAATAAGATTCTGACATTACCCTGTGGGAAAGGTTCTAGGAGTGTTAACCTACCCAATGGCCATAACAGAGCACAGGACTCAGTAACTGTATCACTGACTTCCATAGAGATTTCTTCAGTCCTTGGAGGTTCAAGATGCACAAACAAGCAAACAAACACCAAAACATCCACCATTGCTTGACTTCCACACTGTTACTGTGTCAGTATATGACCATGATCAGCTCAGACTCTCTGAGCCCAAATGTCACCTAAGAATTTGAGTACTGGTAGGTTTCTTGCTAGTCTCTAAAGTAACTTGCTCCTAGAACTACCCAGGAAGTGGGAGTGGAACTGAAGACATCCAGACCCAAGGGAAGGAGCCAGGCTGAAAGCTGGCCTGGCTTTGTCCTTCAGTTCGAGCTGCTTAGCTTGGGCTTGACCTGAGGGAGTTCCAAAGGTTCTGACATGCCCACTGGCTTTCAAATACCTTTCCCAGGGAGGAGTGTCTAGAGCTATAGCTTAGCAAGACGCAGCTTTGAAGTTCTTAACCATAGTATCTGTTGACTCAATTTGCCTGTGTCTCACGTGGTAGAGAAGCCTATTTCTCTGGTGTGGAAGCACAAATCACCCGCTTCTACCAATGGCTATGCCTGGGGTTAGCAACTTGTCAATCATATTTACTGATAGTTAAGCCAGCTACAGAGATCTTATTCCTGTTTACACAGAGACCTTATTATCTCCCACTTCTTTTACTGGATTTCTTTTCCTGAGTAAATAGTTACAGATAACTTTTAACATTAGAAATCCAAGGTCAAAAGTTTAAAGGGGGAAAAACAAGTGACTTAAAAACTCAAGGTGATCATCTTCAAGATTCAGTCTGAGTTTGGTTCGGTTCTCCCTGCACCTTTCCTTTGTTACCCCTGTTTTCTTTTCCCTCCCTCACTTCCTTTCTTCTCTGTGTCTTTATGTAGAAGGACTTTCACAGACCCAAGGCTTCCGGGAAACTTTTCAGCACCTTGTGCAGGATGCACGCTTCTGGCTCGTAAGGAAGCCTGGGCATCGTGAGGGAAGCAGAAGAAACCCATCCATCTTGATGCCTTGAGATAGCTGTGATTTCACAGAGCTTGAGGCATTAGGGGGAGACAAATCCTGGTCAGGGAAGGTAAAGAAGGAAATCTCAGGAAAAGATGGGCCTAATCAATCCAAAGGGTGAGTATATTTGTGAGTCCAAAAGAGTTATTTTTAGTTAAAGTAATAGGAAGCACGCAGTATGAGGACATGCTACCAAAAGACCCAGCAGGGCTCATTCTCAGGGAATGCCTCTTCTCAAATCATGCTAGAACTTGTTTTACAGGTAGGTCTTATTCTTGGGGAAATGAGTATCTCCCAAGTGGCTAGTGTCCAAAACTAAACACTATTATTTGTGAAATGCATCTTGTTTGAATAAATAGAAAGCATTCATTAATCATTAAACTCTGAAAAACGTCCTCTCTGGAATGATAAAGCAGATGCAGTAGCAACGTCCTCGGGATCAGTTTTACCTAACTGCTCCCAAGTCCCTTTGAGGTCCTGACCATTGAGCTGTCAGGGTTGAGTCATAGAGACAGTGTGCAGAGAATCTAAGAGCCCAAGATTGTCCTGTGGGGACTGGATAGTATCTGGGATGATGCTTCTAGATTCTGCTTTGATTAACTGCTTAAGGTTAAAATCTGTGCACAGAGGTGTTAGCCTGGCTCTTGCTGCTGAATTGGGTCGGGGCTGGGCCTCAACCCCGAGCCTTGGGCCGGTTGTGCTCTGAAGATGCAGGGTCTTTGGAAAACAAATGGGATTAGTGGTCGAGAGAGATGAACCTGAAACACCCGTGTGACAAACAACTGTCTCTGAGGCAGTCCTCACCAGACACGGGACCTGCTGTACCTGATCCTTTGCCCTTGCACTTGCAGCCTCCAGATCTGTGAGAAATAAATTCACATTCTTTATAAGCCATCCAGTGTCTGCGGTGTACTTTGCTGTCAAAACCTAGATATCTTGAGATCCGGCTTTTAAGAACAGGCACAGAGTAAGATGTCCCAGGCCTGACTTCTGCTCCCAGCTCTTTGAAGCTGTGTGATATGGTTTCTTCATCTTTCATTTGGGGATGACTTCACCTGCCTCTTAAATCTACGATGGTATTTGCATGGGACAGTACACAGAGACACATGGCAATAGTTTATTATTAATGTTATTACGTGTCCAGTTTTGGTATATCTTCATTTTCTTCCTCTGAATCCTATAAACTTCTGGGCAGACATTTGCTTGGAGGAAAGGAAAGAAGAGTGATTATGAGCCGACTGTTTGAGGGCTGCAGCTGCCCTCTGAGGCTTTAGGATGGGCTCTCCATGCTCCCTGCACCCAGTAACCTTTCTGCAGCCGAATGCACAGGGTATGCTGGGTAGGAAGAGCCCAGGGCCAGGGCTGAAAGCCACCTCAGGGGTCCCTGGGCCCAGCCACACAAGCATTCAGGAGAGAGCCTGTAGGGACTGGGGTGGGCTTCCAAGAGTTGTTGCAATAAGGTTGCAGAAGATTCATCTGCTTAGGATTATGCTTCCCCTTATTTAACCCTCAGAGGTTTTGGACTTGCCTGGTGTGAAAATGTTTTCTGTTTAGAAAGAGTTCCGCTCATGACTTCAGCAGACGGCACATGGGGAGAAGTTGTTTATCCTGCTAAGTGAGTCACCAGTATCCGGCACTGTGCTCAGCCGTGGAATGGCAGACTTGGAAGCAATCTCCAAGCTGCTCTGGCTCAGCCTTCATTTCACCAGTGAGACCACAGAGGCCCCACGAAACCAGGGTTTCACACACAGTCCCCATGTGATGGAGAGGCTCGAGAGGACCAGTCTCCTGATGTCAAGTCTTGTGTACTTTCTACCAAGGGTAACAGCTCCCTGCAGAACTCGGGAGGGGCAGAGGAAAGGTGCCAGAGACCATGCACATTATGTGCTGGCATAACCTCCCAGCAGCTCTGGAGAGAATTCACTTTTAAGAAGGAAGACATGGCACTTAGAATAGAAAATAGCCCATCACTCACTCTGCGTAGAAAGTATTTAGGTGCTTACACACAACTGCGGGGGTAGGTGCTGGAATATGGAAGAGAACGAGACAAGTGTCAGATTCCATGTCCTTCCTTCGTGTGGCATCCAGCATGGTCTGGAGTCCATACCACCAGGTAGTCTCAAAATTGGTGTTTTAAAGCCCTGGGGTCTCACAGCAATGACTCAAGTTTTGCTTGGTGGCTGAAAAGGACACGGACCTCTGATGTGCTTTCCTTCCAGTCCGCCGGGGATCACAGGGTAGCATTTTGTCTCTTTCTACCCCAGGGCTTCTGGTGAGACTTTGAAGACAAGAGTTGGTTGAGATGCAACGATTCCTCGTCAGGATTCACACTCCCTTCCTTTTCTTGGTCTTCTCTCCATTCTGCTCATCTTCACTTGGTTTCATGGGTCATAATCAGCTCAAGCTGTGAGCAGCCTTTGCTGCACCACCTTCCCATGGAAAGCACCCCTCCTCTCTGGATGTCCGCACTGGATCCCGGGAGGAAGAGTGCGGTTCAGCTTGGCTTCCTTGCTTGCTTATGAAGAAATCACAGAAGCAAGGGTGGAGCAAAATTTACCCATCGCCTGTGTTCACAAGCCGAGCTGGGGGTGAGAACAGGGTGCGTGATTGCCCACAGTCTCACCAGGATCAAAGAGGATGGAAAGGTAGCTCTCTAGAAGGCCAGAAAAAAAATGTGCATGCCAGTGGATAAAATGAAAATTCTATTGAAGTCTCTCTTTGTCTTTAACTAGAGACAGGTATATCTCCAAGTCCCCACTACTGTGTGCACATGGTTTGTGCACCTTGACACAAAAGTGGAAACTCATTCCCTGCCATGAGATGTTCAGGGATGGGACCAATTAAGACATGTGAGCTGTGACTGAGGCTCTGCTCTCGGGAATGAATTAATTTGTGTGTGATTAATTAATGGATTAACAAGCTACCCTGAGTAGGTCCGCTACAGAAGCAATTTGGTGTTGTGTCTGCCTCGTTTGCCATCTGATATCTCCACAGCACCTCAGGACTCTGAGAGGACAAAGGCCATCCTTAGACCCAATTCCATGGCCTTGAACCAGAGCTGTGAGCCAAAATAAATCTCTTTTCTTCATAATATGCCCAAAGTGCAATGTTGTGTTATAAGGAGAAAGACAAGAATCAGTAATTTCATTCTATGTGTGTTTTTTCAGTGTTGGTTACTGGCAAAGATCAGAATTCTAGACAGCTCTGAGTGAAACAGGAAAGAAGAAACTCAAATGCCCAATGTCAAAGAAAAAGGCAAAAGCGAAGCAATTGCCACGATGTTTCCAGATGCCTTCTTGGGAAAAGGCATCATCATTGAGAATAACAATCTTAACTTGGGATCTCTAGCATTCTGGCCAAGGAAAGGGAGGAGGAGGGCGTGATTCACATCATCTAATGTTGGAAGCTAGTTGCCAAGGAGTAAGTAACACTCGTTTTTCTAACACTTGAGATTTGAGTTTAATTTCTCAGACACTTTTGTCTGTGAGCTATTCATGTATATGTTAAAGCAGCAGAGAATCTTTCTACCAAGTTCTGAAGCTCTTGAGTAGAAAGGGCTCTTTCACCAGTCTTGAAAAGAAATTGTGTCCAGCATCTTTCCAAGATATCATTCAATCAAGGAGACTGCTGTGCTGTGAACAGATCCAGAAAGCTGGGGGGAAAGGATTGTTCTGAGAACCAAATGGGTCAGTTTAGATGTTTGAGACCCACATCAAGGACTGCTGCTACCATGTCATCATCAGGGGAACAGTCCCCTTCCTGCCTCTGCTTGAGGACCACGAGCACTCATGGTAAGCCAGCTGAATTCAGTTGAGAAATTCACTGCAAAGAAGTTACTTTTAATCTCAGTGTGGTGGCGTATGCCTATAATTCAAGCACTTGGGAGGCTGAGGCAGGAAGATTGCTGCAAGTTCAAGACCAGTCTGGGCTACACAGTGAGTTCAAGACCAGCTGAAACAAACAAACAAAAGTTACCTTTAGAAAGTTTTGACTTGCACCAGCAGTAATGCTAAGTTATTATTACCACATTTTCATTCTGAGAATAGGAAAATGCAAATATAAAGTAACCATTCTATTTTTGAGGTAGAAAAATGCACGAAAATTCTATGAAAAGACAAAACAGGCGGGTGTACCTAAATTGGCTTGGTCCTGAGAGCCGAAGGGCTTGGATTATGTTTCTGGCTTGGCCAGGATTTGCTGTGTGGCTCTTTCAAAATCCCTTCCACATTTGGGCTTTGATTTCAAACATTTTCAAAAATACAAATGCTAGTTCCATGATTATGAAGATTTCTTCTTGCTCTAAATGTCCATATTCAGATTATTTTTAAATAAGACATACTCTAGAAAAGTAGACTTGTTTGATTAAGTGACAATATTGTCTTCCACTTGTACCTTTTGATCTTGGTTGGTTATGAGCTTTCATATTTCCAAAAGTTCCTATGATCTCTTTTTATTATAAAAGCTTACATTTTACTGAGCAATATTTTGAATAGATCTTACTCATGATACCAGTAGTTTGCTCTCAGCATGGTGATGCACGCCTGCTATACTAACACAGGGGGAGGCCCAGGCAGGAGGACACCAAGTTCCAGGCCATCCTAGGCAACTTGGCAACTTAGACCTTGTCTCTAAATAAAATTCTAGGGCTGGGGATGTAGCTCAGTACAAAAGTTTGCTCTTTAATAATAACTATCTTCTTCTATATCCCAGAAATAGCAAAAGACTCAAAGCTCTCTTAAAGTTTTCTCCATGGCTTCTCTCTTTGACCTACACTTCCATTTGAGTCAGGGAGCTCTTTCCCATTGCTTACTTTGCCGAATGTGACATAAAGTTAAAAATCAATTTTCTCTATTTCCAGAGAAGGGCCCCAAGAGTTCAGTAAGAGCAAGACTTCAGTACATTCTCCCGTCTGCAGATTGAGACCCAGGTTGACAACTGGAGATGAAAGCTTCATCTAACCAGCTCAAGGTTCTTCCTCCTAGTCCTATAAACAACTGGCAAAATACTTCAGAACTGCTAATTCCTGCATACATTTTGCAATTCCCTTCTTTATGTATTCCTTCATACAATCACCACAAATCTCTCTGCCAACAGGCAGTATTCATTGTGTGTCCTAGATGCAGCAACAGAGCCTCAGAAGGTCCCACCAAAAGCCAAGACAGCTGGAAAGGAAGGGAGGGAGCTCCCACCCCAGGGAGAATCACCTTTGCCGACTTTTAGCCGGAACTTTGGTGGACACTATGTGTTTGTGCTGGGACTCAGGAGCCCAAGTCCCAGGTCACCTACTTCACATGTGTGGATGTGTCCCCAGAAACACAAATGCCATTCATCTATAACTAACCAGCATCCAAGTCTATTTCAATAGCTCTGAGACACAGTCAAATATCAAAGACCTGAATTTAGCAAAACCTGGAATCAAAACAAACCAACCACTGCACAAACTCTGCCTTCTGCTCAGAACAAGGTTGCAGTGTGAAGCCCAGATCGTACCCAGGAATCTATCCGGTGGAACCCAGCGGGCAGACGTGACCTTTACCTTTGCAATTTTTGGTATGGTTTGAGACTCGGTTTGTAAAAAGCAGTTACTCATGGTGGTGCAGGAACATTTTTTTGTGGACACAAAAGCTGGAAACAAAACAGGAGGAAAAAAAATCATAGATTTGAAACCCTTGCAAAAATAACAAATGAAGAATTTACAGCTTTACTTGGTTATTGGAAAACATCTGACTGTGTTCTTACCCAGTGCAGCCCTTGAGCTGTCTTCCTGCAGCTCTTACTGACTTAGTCACCCTCTCTGTCTTTTCATTCCCAAGACAATTATTTGCTGTCTGACACTGCTGGTGCTTTGGAGACACCACGCAGACCTGAGCACCCACTCCTCTGTCTCACCTGCCTGTCTCTGTTCAGACTCTGTTTGCTTGTCGGGAAAACTCCCCCTCTGTTGATCCTACCCCATCACTGTGAGCTTCTGATAATGATTCCTACTTTCCTATTACCATTAATTTAGCCTTCATCTAGCCTGTTCTTTGAAAAAGTTCTCTCTCTCTCTCTTTCTTTCTTTCTTTCTTTCTTTCTTTCTTTCTTTCTTTCTTTCTTTCTTT
>PVLD010004193.1:0-30100 GCA_004027595.1 Dinomys branickii | reverse complement strand
TTGGCCAGATCTGGCTGGAACTTGTGATCTTCCTGCCCCAGCCTCCCAGAGGGATTGGATTTCAGACATATACCACCACTCCTGGCATCTTTGGTCTTATTCTTACAACCTAGACTGCCCTGCCATTGTCATTTGTTGGTTCCTTCCATTTGTACCAGTTTAGCAAGTTAAAATACTAGATAAATTTATATTTCATGTAAGTGAATCACTTCTAGTGTAAATACTTAAGGTGCATACTTAGGATCCCAAATGTGGGAGAGGACCATGGCAGGACTGACCACTTCCAGTCACGGAATAGGAAACAGAAATCCAGCAGTGTTAGCAGAGTGGTCCAAATGGCATAGTGAGGAGGTGCTCTCCCTGGAATTTGAGCCAGGGCTACTGCCCGCAGAGCATGCACTTTCCCACGGCAGTGTGCTGCCTCTAGTAAATGTCACAGTGATCCTGCAATTCTTGACAGTTTTCAAAACACTTTCAGATGCACAATCTTAATTAATCTTCACAGGAACCTTGTAAGGAAGCTGCCACATCTCATTATTTCTAAGATCCTCTTTTCCTTTTTAGCCCTAACATCGCTGGCTTCTACATGTATTTTGTGTCACATTACACATCAGCCTCACGGACCCTGCTGTTTCTCTTTGCCTCGGGAGTGTGTAAATGGTGGCATCTAGGATTCAATTAAATGCGATATAGTTATGTATTTTCTGCAACTGAGGTGATGCACACAGAGAAGGTTGGTTTGTAGCCAAAGGTGGTAGAAACTGTAATTAAACTGATGTCTTTCTGGCCTCCTCCTCCCCACATGTCGGAAAGAAATCACAGACTTTCTCTCCACGACACACAGTGGAACTCCTGAGTTTGGTGAAATCTGCCAGATCTGAACTTGCTCTAGACAAGAGGTCATATGGTGTTGCTCCTGCCTTTCTAGGTGCCCCTGGGAGCTTCTGGCATGGCTTGGCAGGTAGAATGAAGCATCTGGAAAGTGATTCTGGCTTCTCTTTATTATCTCTGCCAGGGCAACTACCCAGCAACCACCAGAGCTAGCCACAAGGTCCTAAAAATGAAAGATCAAGGAGGTGGGAGGCGGAAGCTGGCCCCGAGAAGCTGTCCTGTGCCTGGCTGGCCAGCCGGAGCACAGTGCTGATGACGTGCCAGGGCTCCGAGCCTGGGTCCCAGCCCATGGCTTCATGCCTCAGGCAGCCTCCGCCGCCTCTCCCTTTGGAGCTGGGTCTGCAGTCTAGACAGTGCTGGAGGCGCTCGCATTTGACACGGAGCCCAAACTTCCCAGCATGTCTTCACTTAGCCTTGTTCCAAGAGCTGGATTGTTGAGTTCCAAACAGCTAATATCAGGAAGGGACCTGCATTAGAAAAAGAGAAACACATTTTGCAAGAAAGAGACAAAGAAAAATGAGACATTGATCACAAGTAGACAGATTTGAAATTGATATGATTTCCACGTGCAGAGTGGAGTCATAAGGGCAAGGGGCATCCCCCTGCAAAGGGACCACTTCCCCAGAGGCGACTGTAAGGCTAGAGATGGAAAGGCACACAGCAAGGGTATCCTTCTTTGAAAGTAAGAGACTCTCATCGATCAGGAACATAACTGTAGGCCGCTCTCTGCTGATAACAGCTGAGCACACCTCACTCAGCACCCCAGCACAAGTCATGTCTCTTGAATCTCACATCATGAGGTCAACATTAGTGTTCTCATTTTGAGACAAAGAAATAGAAGCTGAAAGACCTCAGTAACCTTGCTCAAGCCAGCCAGTTGTAACTGGCTGAGCTGCAGGTTGAGTCTGATCAGTTTTTGTGTGCTGTTCCTAGTCCAAGAACTGACAGCTACTGGAAGTGAAAGGAAATAAGAACAGAGATCCTATTTGGTTGGAGGAACTTGGGAAAAACTGGGGGAGAAGATGAGGTAGAGTGAAGTGAGAGAAGAGTTTACAAAGGTCTTAAGAATTAGCACTGTGTCCTGCAGGGGCTGATGTGTAGGAATGCAGACATCTTCAGGATGTACGCAGATAGGAAATGGAAGTGGTCAGCATCAGGGGAGCCATAGTCTGAATCTTGGATGATAAAGACTTGCATTAGAGAGGAGGAGTCAGAATAAAAGAATTGGATGATTAGGAAGAGGAAGATAGTCTTCTCTCTCTTGATGCAGGAAAGAGAGAGAGAGAGAGAGAGAGAGAGAGAGAGAGAGAGAGAGAGAGAGAGAGAGAGAGAGTGTGTGTGTGTGTATCTGTGTGGAACAGCAACCTACTTTCTCCAAAGCAGCCAAGTTTGCTCATAACTGGCAGAGGGCCAGTGACTGTACTTACTAATTCATGCCCTTATTCCAATGACCCAGCCTTCCTACCCATACTCCTGTCTGTAAAGCAGAGGGATGTCACCTCTGTTACCTGTCCCAGAAGGCTTCCCAGAGACCTTTTGCATCCGGCTGCTTGGTTTCCTCTTCCTTGGGCATTCTGAACCTGGTGTTTGTTCTACCATAACCTTATACAGTGTATCAAGGCAGCTTTTTGTTTGTATTTGTTTTGTAGTGCTGGGGATTGAACCCAGTGCTTTGCCATTGAGCGACATCCCCAACCCTTATTTATTTATTTATTCATTTATTTATTTATATTTTTGAGACAGGGTCTTGCTAAGATGCAAGGGCTGGGTTCAAACTTGCAATCCTCCTGCCTCAGCCTCCCGGTACACATACACTACTTCAAGTATTTTTTTTCTAGTCTGTCTCCTCTTTTACACTCTTGAATCCTGGACAGTTTTATGCCTTTGCAACTCTAGCACCTGCATCAGTTACTTACAGGAAAGAGACTCGAGCTCTTCCAATCAGGGGTTCTGGGAGAACAAGGAAGAGAAACAAGAAAGAAAGAATTTAGCTTATCAAACCAGAAACCAAGAATCTTGCCCCTCATTCTCTAAAACCATCACCTTCCTCTCTTCCCCATTTTCCAAGGCCCTTGGCTGTGACCCTCTGGCAGACACATCTAAGAAGATGAAAGCAGAAATGCCTCTCCAAACGGGCTGGTGCTGGTTCCATGCCAGTGGCCTTGTCGGGCAGCTTTGCAGTTGACAAAGTTCTTTCTCTTTCATTAACATCTCTTACATCAAACAACATCTCTCCAACATGACGCTGTGACTGAACCAAGGATGAAAATCAGTGTTATCTCAGGAGGTAAGGATGGATGTCCACCGTCACCTACTTAGAAGTGACCAAGTCAGAGTCTGAAGCTACACGGCCTGCAACCGCAGGGCTTCCACTCTCGGAGATGAAGCAAAGCTCTTCCAGCTACAAAGAATGTTCTCAGGCTTGTGAATTGGTGACCCTTACATCTCAGCTGGGGGCAGGGCACGGCTTCCTCCATTTCCTGCTGGCCTTAAGGCCCCACTCAGGAGCCTGGAGTGGGCAGGGTGGAGTGCACACACATCTAGAGAAGACACCTGGCCACATAGAGATGCACCAGTGGATTTGGATCTATGGGGCTTTTTTTTTTTTTTCTTTTTTTTTGTCCAGAGCCCCAGGGCTAGTCTTTCTCAATCAAATGAATTCCTGTGAGCTGTGGCTGTAGCTGGGGGCCACTCACAGCTCTTGGAATCCTTGGGTCCCTCGAGGAGCAGTGTGGCCAAGGGTGACTGGAGTTCATGGCCTGCCACGGTTAGGGGCGGAAGCATCTGCAGATGCAGCCATGTTGTTGGCACGGAAGTTTGGACGATGACCACAGAGTAGCCAAGTTGCTGCTTATACAGCACTATCAGGTGAGCATCCTGAGAGCTCCTTTCAGGTGCACAGCAGGTGCTCAGCGTGTGTCCTGTCCTGGTCATCCCTGTGGCTTGGGGGGCTTTGGGAAGCGGTTCCCCCATTCCCCACCCACCCTAGCGGCTGTAGTCATTAGAAAGATGACACCGCCACTCCATTCTCTGTGCTGGGTGAGTCTAAGCTTCGCACAGGTAAGGAAATTGGCATTTGCAAAGATTGAGGATCTTGCTTCCAGTGGACCGAGGCGCCATGGCTGGCCTGCTGATGGCCACTGCTGAGCTTACTAGGGTGGCTGGTGTCGGAACCAGAACTGGAATAGGGTCTCTGCCCGCACAGTGCAGCCAGGCTTGCTCTGAGCTCCCACCCTGTGTGCATCCCTGTTTTCCATCCTTTCCCTGCTGCCTCCTCCACATCTGCGGGGGGCAGAGCCCCTGGCACTCATCTCCAGAGGGTGCCAAGGCCACTGTGGTACCAAGAGGTGCTGCACAGCTTCAGTCCCCTGGAACTGGCTGCCTGCTTATCTTTGGCCATCCCAGCTCAGCTCACACCACAAGCTGAAACTCCTTCCTACTTCGGCCAAACTCCCCTACTGTTTCCCTGCCAGTGCTGCTCTTCCTTAGGGGATGTGTCTGCAGCCTGCCCGGAAGCACCTCTGGTTCCTCCACCCTGCAGCCAGCATCTCGAGGGAGCTCATCAGGGTCAGGGAGAGAAGTATAATGGCCTCTGTCAAGGCGAACTTTCTAGGATACTCAGAATGGGAAGAAAAATGGGACAGAAAAAGGATGTCAGAATCTACACACGCAGAATTTCTCCACATGCAGGCAGGAGAATATTATAGATCTACAGCGCCCATGGAATTTGGAAGAATCCCAGGAAGATAAGCACTAAGTGTCTGCAGCATACTTCAGTCTGACAGGAAGGAAGGAAGGAGAGAAGAGACGGAGTGAGTGAGAGGTGAAAAGGGTCATCTCGGCCAGCACTGACTCCTCACCTGACTCCTCACCAGACTCCCGTCTGTCTCACCGGTGGTGAGCGCTTTGAGACCAGAACGGGAGACTGATGTTTTTCGTTCAGATTCATCGTGAAACAATGTGTGACTTTGCAAACCATTTCCCACTCTAAGCGTTCTTGGAAACATTTTAAACTCCTACCCACACCTATGAATCTAGAGGTGGAGTATTTATCAGCCAGACTTCTTCCTGCAGTAACTGAGCTGTTAACAAGGGCAGTGGCCAGCATTTGCCCAGTTCATGCAGAGGCAGGAGGAGTCCCGGCAGGAGTCTGGTCTGGAGGTCATGCAGGTGCTACTGAAGGAAACCCTCCGACTTGTCAGGAGTGGACACAGACACACATGTCACCGCATCATGCTTACTTACCCGGCGCCCTACAGGAAGTCCAAGACCTCTCACCGCGATGATTTCCTTATAGGGACAGGAGCAGCTCTGAGCAGCCCGTCCATCTCAGAGCTGGCTGCTTGTGTCACAGCCTCCATTCCACTTGAGATGGTCTGGGTACAAGCGGTGGCCACTGCCCTGGGTGTGTGCACAGCTCTTTCTCACCGAGCCCACGCTGGGCCTTGAATCTCACTGCACAGGAGTGGGGCAGAGGTGGGTTGTGGAGCTCCAGGTCCTGGTGGAATAGAGCAATGCGGTTCTTCAGAGGCTCGGTTCTCTCCAGACGGATCGTCACCCGAGGGTTCGAGGTGATGGAGTGAGCCTGGTGCCCCCTCATCTTCTCTGAGGCACCCTTGCTCCTCTCTGCATGCAGCCGCTTGACCAGCTGCTTTTTCTGTGGCGAAGCAAAGCCGCCATGGTTTTCACCAGACGCTAACTAATCTGGCCCTCTGATGCTGGACTTGCAGTCCCCAGAAGTATGAGACAAGTAGATTTCTGCTCTTTACAAATTACCCAGGCCCAGACTGTTTTTTCAGTCCTGGGGAATGAACCCAGGGCCTTTCCACTCAGCTAGATCTTCAACCCCTTCTTAATTTTGTTTTTCTTAATTTTGAGACAGGATCTTACTAAGTCACTAAGTTGTCCAGACTGATCTCAAAACTGTAATCTTCCTGCCTCAGCCTCCCAGCATGTTGGGACTGCAGGCTTTGATCAGCACACAGTGCTCACTTCCTCTTTTCTAATAGCAACAGAAGCTGGAATAAGTCCCCAACATCTTCAGAGACTCCTAGCTACTGTGTCCATGTGACCCCTGTGTGGGACCTCCCTGTTAAGCATGTTGCTAGGGTGACCCCCAAGTGAGCTGGGAAAGATTAAATGTACTTAAGATTCTCTGTGATTCAAGACTGAGGCACTGAAGCCATTAGGGAACTGGAAGGAAGGGGTGGAGAGGAGGGAGCAGGTCAGGGCTTCCAGGAAACCAAGGTGTTTAGGATTTTGAAAAATACAAAGTTGGCACAAATGCAGATCAGCAGACAGACTAACAGGCCAAAGCACAGAAAGCACATGAGACAATTACAGCAAGTCAAGGTGCACTTTAATCAACTCTATCGGGACTTACAAAATAAATAAATGAATCTGACGCTGGCAAAAAGTTTTTAAAATTGAGGGGGAGGAGAAAGAATCTAGATGTGTTATGCACCTTCATGAACTCCCCACGATGAATGTAAGCACCATGTACTGCAAACAAGGATATAAAAATTAAAAAACATCTGCCATGTGTCCCCCAGCTGTCAGAACATGATGAGGCAAGCCCTGTGGGACCTGCAGGAGCGCTGCGTACCTCAGACCCTAAAAATACCATCTTCTCCGGGCTAGGGAGGGCCCTGCTTGGATGGCGGCCCAGCTCCCTCCTGAACCCCACGCCGAGGAAGGCAGGGAAGACCCCACTCAGACCGCTGGCCAGGCCACTTAGCTTTCTTGCCTTTATGTCTTTCAGATAAACTTGTCTATCTTCAGAAAAATAAAACATATGGCGAGGTTTCTTTATTGTAAAAAATCATGAACTGTAATAGGTTATGCATAGCAATGTAGTTGCTGAGCTTCGGAAAGTAAGTGTGAAGGAGAGAAGAGAAGGGACTGAGGGAGGGAGGAGAGAAAAGTAAGGAAAAGAAAAGGAAAGAAGGAAACCAGTGAAAAGAAGAAGGAAGGAAGGAGGGAAAAGGAAGAGGAGGAGGGCAGAGGTGCACAAAAGGACCCGAGGAGGCTGAAAATAAAAGATGGAAAGAGGAAGGCAGGGAAGGAGAGAGAAGAGCGGTGGAGGCAGGACCGGGGGCCCGCGTTGCGCAGGGCCAAGGGCGGTCCTGGCCGGCTGCCCGGTACCCAGGCTGCAGCCCGCAGGGCACTGCTTGCCCCCAGCGCTGCCCTTGGGAGAGGCTCACCACAGCATGTGCTGTTGGAGGGACGCGCTCAGCTGCTTGTGCACTGCACGGAGGGTGCAGGAACAGGGCTGGCTCGGGGCCTCTCCAGCCCTGGAGTTCTGCTCGAGCTTCTATCTCCCCATTACCTTTAATGAGGTCACACAGACATGCATGGCTAGAAAATGATGGATCGTTTGATTGATCAGTCAACTGATTGATGCATCTTGGGGATGAACCCAAGGTCTTTGTGTTGAGTGACACGCCCAGCTCTTTTCTATTTTTTGTTTGGAGACAGGGACTCATTAAGTCACTAAGTGACCCAGCACAGCTCCTGCCTCAGCTTCAACCCTCCTGCCTCAGCCTCCAAGAGTGCTGGGAAAACAGGCATGTACTACCACACCTGGTTTGATCATTTATTTGAAAATGAGAAAAGGTATTCCATGCCAAATAAAAGAAGGCAGTGATGGTCGGCAGCTAGGGAGGCTCCACGGTGTGCGTTCATCTGAGGGAGGCTAGTTACATCTCTAAGGCCCCATTTTTTAAAGATCCTCTGGTCCCCACGCTGCGGTGTTAGCTGGGCCTCAAGCACTTCTTTCCCCAGAGGGATGTCTGCTATCCACTCTGTCATCATGAGCCACTGCCACTTCCAGCCCTCTCTAAGTACTTTCAAGAACAATCTTTATATTTTGTTTTTTTAATGTACAATTTTTACTCTCTTCTGCACAATTTTTCTTTCCTCCTCTGAAACTTTGGAAAGTATTTTTGTGTTCTTCTATTTCCTGCCTTTTCTTACCAATTTGTCTAAGGAGAATCAGCTGTTCCCACCATCTGGTCATAGTCTGGAGACTTAGAGAAGTGTTCAGTGATAAGAAACTCCATTATTCCTTGGTTCAGATATTCAGGCTGGATTCAAGAGATTTAGGGAACACGAGGCTTCATTCTGCTGGGGTAAGATGTTACTTAGTAATACAGGACAGCGGTTTGAGAGAAGTGATATACAAGTACCCACGTAGATGTACACACACACACATACACACACACACACACACACACACACACACACGGGCAGAGGGTGTGAAGCAGATTCAGAATGAGATAGGTCAGACTTCTAAATTCTGCTTCCATCACTCATGGGCAAGGTGATGTCAGGATAACTGCATAATCCTGGAGGGCAGATTGCATGATTCCAGCCCTACAGAGAAGAAGGGGGAAATACACAATTATTATTCTCTTGCTGAGTGCCACGTTTCTACTCTGCACAGGAGCGCTTGGTCAGGTTTAGCCCTCCTGGACTCCAAGCTCAGAACTTAAGGCTAGACTTTCACAGGCAAGTCTTTCCCTCTGCACCTGCTCTGTGCACATCTTCGGTTCGTCATCCCTGTCCCTCTGCTAGGCGCCTGGTTCCTAGGAAGGACGGGTCTTGCACATCCAAGCATCACAAGGACCACGTGCAGATGCTCCCCTTACCTTTCCTTCAAGTGACCAATGAGGCCCACTCAGCGCTGATCCCGTACGGACTGTGATTGCAAACACTGGGTCTCAAGATGTCAAGAAAAGACACAAGTTTTGCACATCACAAATTTGCGCTATGGTGAGAGTTGGGGGAAGGCCAAATATAACTGAATAACTTTATTTCTGTTGTTGGGGATAGCTCTCTGGCTTCTATGTGGAGAAGGATTTGCAGGGACAGAAAAAAGCACCACGGTGCCTAGAAGGCTATGCAGAAGAACAAGGGAGGGTGAGGGCAGGATGAGCTGGGTAGAGCTCTGCACAGGTGTAGGGAGAGTTTTTGATGGTTTCATGGGGCTTGTGGGGACCAGATGTGGGGCTTCCATCCTTGTTCTTTTTTTGAACGGGGTTGCAGTATATAGCTCCTGCTGGCCTTGAACCCAGTTTGGAGTACAGACTGACATTGAATTCAAGGCGGGCCTACTGTCTCAGCCTCCCAAGTGCTGCGACTACAGGGATGAGCCTTCTTATAACAGTCACTGTGGAGAAGTTTTAAAAGTTGGTGAGGATGAATAAGATAGAGATCATCTGAAGGAACACAGTAGCAGAAGAGATCTACAAAAAGGCCTGATGGGGGGGGGCTGGAGGCTGGGGACACTGTGACTAAGGGAGCACAGAAGGCTGGGAGGTCAAAGATACCGCATCAAAGGACGCCATATGGATGGACACAGGTGAGCCCAAAGGGGAAAGGAATCGGATGAAATAACAGAGCTGAAAACAGAACGATCCCATCTTTGTGAAGACATGGAGGCAGTGTAGGAATCTTGATGCTGTGGTCATGAGGAAGGTGGAGACTGGTAGGGTGAGGTGACAATACGCCAGACAGTGGGATGTGGGGGTCAAGCCTCAGAGAAGGTGTTCCCTGTGAAGTCACCCAAGAGCATGGTAGACAGGGCTGTCTCCTGACAGTAGGGACCATTTCCTTCCTCTACTGTCTTAGGTTGTTTCCCTCACCACTTCTTCACCTCCTCCGTCACCAAGCTTCTTTGTTTGGTGATTGCTCAGGGACAGAGATCCACATGAACCAAGCTGATTACACAAATTCACCCTCTGTTATTGGTGGATGAACTCCCCACACTTCCTAGGAGGCTTTAGGATGGGGGGACACCAATAAGCCCCAACACTCTGTAAGTTATGAGTTCTTGAGATCATATGAAAAAATGTTATGAAAGCATCTGTGTGGGCCATACACTGATTTTTGAGTAATTTATGACCAGAACATATTTAGAGATAAGATTGAAAAATCCCTACCCAGAAAAAGCCAGCTTTACCACCATCGCCTAGCCTAGTTTGTCCTCTGAGTAGTGCATCTAGAAACTTCCTTACTTATCAAATATGTGCTTTTAACACTGGAAGAATCCCACCCAAAATGTGTGTTATCAAATGCTCTAGGTATTTTGGGGGGAGGCATTCTTGGAGCCCTTGGGTGGGGAGGGAGCACCCAAGAGCAATACCAGGAAGCCAAACACAAGGAACAGGAGGATTCCATTAGGAAAAGAGCTTGTGTAGCATCCCCTGGGACCATTCTGACTTGTTCTTACAAGAAAGCCCAACTTTTAAATGTCTTCTGTTCAAAACTCCCTCCTGCCACCCTTGAGATTTCACAGCTGTGAGACAGAAGGACTTTGAAGGGTGGAAGGACAAGGGGGGTTTTTCCTTCCTTCATGGTTGTACTTAACAGCCATTTCCCAAATGGTATTAATAAACATCCGAACTTCAAACACTTAACTTGACATTTCTATATCCTTCCCATTGTTGCTGGGTTTCTGTCTTGGGGAATGTCCTACCCAAGTGAGTTTTATGGTGTGGGCAGTACACATATGCATTTCCATAAACTTCTGAGTTCAGAACTGTGTATGAATGTACATTCAAGCTCTCATATGTACCCAGGTATTGGGACGCTCATTATTATTCTAGAGACAGACTCTCAAAAATATGAGCCCAAAGATCAATAACATAGGGGACAGAAAGTAAAAATGCACACTGTTTTAGCAAAAGGACCAAGAGTTCTGAGGTACCATAAGTACTGCCTTAAAATCATTCTCAGTTGTCTTACAAGCTATTGGTGTGAGCTTGGTTATGCCACTTAATCATTCTGCCTATTTTTTCACCTGTGAAATGAAGATAAGAATGCTCTCTTGCAGTGAACTTTGAGATTTAAATTAAATAGGTAATGCATTTACTTGGCTTGCATAGATGCTGTCCAATAAATAATTATTATTCACGATTTAGTAATAGCATTCATAGCTACAGAAGGAGGAAGCGGGGGGAGCACAGAACCAAAGTCCTTCTGTCTCACAGCTGTGAAATCTCCTGGCTGCCATGATGGGCAAGTGTGGTAAGGGAGTGATGGAGAATGAGGAAAATGGGTTTTGGATGTCCAGCGATTTGCACATCCTTAAGGCAAGGACCTAAGGTCAGAAATTTGAACACAGGATGTAGAGTGAAAAGAAAACTATCAGTGAAGACCTGTGAGTACCCAGATCCTTGGAGAGTCCCTATCTGGAAGCCATTGTCCTATTCCAAAGGGCCTAGAGTGACTAACCCATGGGGAGTAGCCTCAGACATGTGCCTGGCAAATGTTGGACTCCCCAAGCCTTGCTCTTACAGCTGCTGACCTTGCACTTGGAGGGTCCTTGGTCAATGTCTACCCACATGGAAGCCTGGAGCACAGTGACCTCCATTCCATGAGACAATGGGACTTGGGATGGTGGTGGGGCAACATTTCCATGAGTAACATTGCTCCACTTCTTACCTCTCCTGGGCACAGGTGGTTGAGGGGGATGCTTGGCAGATGCTCATGTGCATCCAGAGGGACGTAGTCATGCCTACCCCCTCGGGAGAACTTGTGATGACACTCTTCAGGACAGCTGTGGGAGTTCATTTTGCAGACATTCCTGTATCTGCCATTTTGCTTGACAGCAGTGGATTTGAAGGTAGGAGAAAGGCAGAGTGCTAGAGGAAGAGCAGGGCTTTTGAACCCAGACACTGTGAGGTTTAACTCTTCCTCTTCTATCGACTGCCATGTGATTAGCAAGAGTTCACTCTCCTTTTCTGGAGTTTGGCTTCCTTATGTCTCAAACCAAGCCCACTCACCAATCCCTACCTTAAGGGATTGGCAGAGGGATTGGGTTAATAATCGTATCACATGTTGAAGACTATACAGGCAAATAGTAAGAAATAGGGACTTGACTTTGTTGTGGCTAATGAGTGGAGATCTATAAGTTTATGCATCTGGTTGTACTTCTCCTTAGCTAGGAATTCCATTCATGATTTGAGAGTTCAGAGACACCAGGGTGGGTAAAAGAACCTGAAGAAGCCACAGATGCCTGCTTTTCTAAAACTGAGTTTAACACATGATGTCACCCTGATGAAAACTTTTCCCCTGTTCTCAATCAATTGCAAAATGAAGTCTGGCCTTCCTCTTCCTTTTCTGTGGGTTCTTTTGATCAATTTGGATAGAAAGCATGGAGAGGCAAAGTCTGGTGTTTTAGTATTAACATCCATAAACTTTGAATCTCAACAGCTGTCAGGTTGTTTAGTGCTTAGTGCTTAGTTTAGTCAATAATCTGTGTGTAGGAAGGAAAGAGTAGTATCATAGAAATACTTTCAGGAAGATTTTCATTTCAAACTGGAAAAACTAGATGTTAAGCGCTGAAGAATAAAGAAATGACATATAGGACATTAATATTGTTACTGTTTACACACAGGGTGCCCCCCGCCAAAGACTCATATGTTCAGAGGTGGGACTTTTGGAGGATGATTGGATCATAGGACTCTGTCTCATCTGTGAACTAATACACTGAAGTATTCACAGATAAATGTGCTGCTAGGAGGGAGTCTTGTCAAAAGAGGCGGGGCACTGATGTTACCTGGAAGGATGCATCTCCTTGCTGGTTTCTCCCCATTTTCTGGCTGCCATGATGTGAGCAACTGTCTTCCACCAGCCCCTGTCACTGTGCCCTTCCTGCCTTGGAGCAGCCCCCCATGGGCTGAACCCACTAAAGGCTGTGAGCCAAAATAAAGCTCTCCTCCTTTAAACAGTAGGTGTCAGGTATTCTGTACGAGCAATAACCAAGGCAAATGCACACAAAATTATTTATGGGTCAACTTTATAAGAAATAACATCATGCAACACAGGTACTAAGTTCACTTCAGAATTCATTTTCTCCTTCCCCCATTCTCACCAACCAAGCCTTTGTGGCACTTGGTAGAGGGTGGCACTGCCACTAGACAATGCTGGTGGAAGTAAACATATGCAGACCTGGCCCAGGCCTCTCCTTCTGCACCTTCTCACCTGGGTCCTCGAGGCTGTTTGTGTCCCACTTCCAAGTGTCAGGTAGTATTTTGGTGGCACTCATCCTCCTTATTGGTGGCTTCACTTTATAAAGTTTCTGTTATCTGAAAGCAACCATGATCTGAATATGCTTAATGGAAAATTCTAGAAATAATTCATCAATTTTAAATAACTGATGTTAGTAGGTTATAATTATTACATTTAATTATTAGTGATTGTTGTTTCTCTGTTACTGCACCTAACTTATAAGTTAAATTGTATCACAGTTATGCACACATAGGAAAACAGGTAGTATATGTTGAGCTTGGTGCTAGCCAAGGGCTAGGGCAGAAACTGGGGGGGGGGTTGTTACATGGAGTAGTTATGAGAATTATATATGGCAGCAGTTAAATGCCAGATGCTTTTTCTATACAGTGGTACCTCCATTCACTAATTTATTATTTTTTTTTTTTTTTACAATTTTGGGGAAGATGGCCATGTTTGTGTTTGTGTGGGGAAGATGGCCATGACTGTGTTTGTCACCTGATGTGTTTGTCACCTGATGTGTGCATTTTGTGAAAAGATGCAACATTTTGTCAAACACTTCTGTTTAAGAACCAAATTGTTTGTGAACAGAAGCATTTATAAACTGAGGTACTACTGTATTATTATTCTTAAAGAAATTGTTTCCTAGATAAAAAATAAAAATAATTTTTGAAGAGTGTAAAGCCTTCCCCACAGTTGTTAGGTAGCGAGAGTAGGCATCAGTTTTAGCTTTAGCTTGGTTATGGTTACGTGTGTATCTTTGTGCGAGCCTGGGAGCTTATTGATAAACTTGAATCCTTTCTTTCCCATGGCTAACAGGATTGTAAAGTATAGAAAATGCTTGGAACATCTCCGCCCCCATTCTGAGTACATTTTTGGCTACACCACCAAAGCACGCAACATCTCCTTTGCTCTCTTAGATTCTCTTCATCTGGAAATATTAAACAAGGCTGTCTCAGGGCACAGGTGACTGACTTGGGGGCAAGGGCCCCCCTGCTGGAGGGTTGACCTCAAAGGTGACCGGGATCAAAGTGGACGCAGGCTTTGTAGATCAAAGACCTCGCCTCTCCCACGGAGAAACACAAAGCGCCAATGGCAGGGCGGCCTGCAAGGCCAGGCTGCTAGAACATCGTGCTCCAATCAGTTCATGTTCCTAATTAGCTGGCCAAGTGCATCAGCTGAGGCTTCTGGGTGGTCCGCCTGTGGCTCTCAGTTGCTAACCATTGCTAGAGCACTAAGGGGGAGGTATTGAGGCTTACAGGACAGTGGCCAGGCCCAGCCAAAGAGCAAAAAGTCTTAATCTTTAGCTGTGGTGTTCTTCTCCCTCCGGGCCGTGTGGTCATTTCTGGAGAAGTGCTGTTTTCCTCAGGAGTCTGCTCTAAATGAGCTATCAGGTTTATAATTCAGGAGGCACATGGATTCCTCAAGTCTTGTTGATCCTCTGGTACAGGTTTGTTGGCATCAGTGGGAAGTGTATCTTTATAAGATCTGTATCATGAGAACCGTAGTGTAAGGGCTTCCACAGTGGTGCACAGTAGAGAATAACTCAAGTTTCTAATTACTCGGAACTGATTAACTCCCAGAAACATATATATCACTCCAGTCCTCACAAACACCCTGCAGTTGGGTATGGTTATCCCCATCTTATTGATAAGAAGAGCAAGGCTCAGAAAGATGAAATGATTTGCCCAGGGACACACAGATGAGATATGGAAATTCTAAGACTTTCATTGATCCTTTAGATTCTGGATCATTGTCTGTTCCTAGCACTATATTAGTCACAAAGCACAAACAACCACAGTTCTCAGTGGCAAACAATTGATATTTATTCTTGTTCAGTGGTCTGCAGAGGGGATGGGACGCCCTGTTGGATAGGGCCCGCTCTGCTGGCTGACCCTGGGCTCAGTCTTGTGTCCAGCTGCCCCGGGGCTGGCTGGGATCAGGTGTATCTTGTTGATCTTGTGTGGGACAATGCTTCTTTGCATCATATGGCACCCAGCTTTCACCATGCCAGCTTGGGCAAGCACTCTGGGGAGGTCAGAGGCCTAGGGGCCCATGCCTGAGCCCTCAGGCCTGTTTTTGCAGCTGTTGCAGTGCCGCATAACCCTCTTCCTGCTGATCAATACAAGGTGCATATTTAAGAAGAAAGAATAGATTCCATTTATAGATGGGAAGAGCTCTAACTTCTCACGTCAAAGGTACCACTGGGACATACAGCAGCTGTTGATTGGGTCCCTGTCACGGTCACTTGACCACAAAAGCTGTATGTAATCTTTTCACTATGCCAGCATGAGATTTGTATATGGAGAAGTTTTGTATATTGTTTTTCTATTTTTAGTGAAGTAGTTAGAATTCCAACATTGCCTTTCTCTTAGTTTAAGCATACAGGTTAAAAAACACATAATAAAATGCCCATTAAATATATCTCAACTACACATTGATACCTAATGAGGCAGGGATGGAAATGAAGTTTCCAACCCTTGGTCACTGGGCCTTAGAGTTCAGAGGGGGACCTTTAGGCTCCTAGAAGCACTGCTGTGGCCTCTCATCAGCTTTAAGAGGAAACGCCAAGCCCTTTGCTGGTGTCTTACAGCATCACCCCCCGACTCTGGCCCTTGCCTGTTGCCATCTTCAAATGTTACCCGCCTGGCTCCAGTTTCCTTTCCATCCTTCCATCCTCACAGCCTCGCCCGCCGCCCTGCCTTCCTCTTCCAGACCCAGGGAGCGGCTGTTTCCCCCCGCTCCTGTCTCACTCTTGAGACCCCAAGTCTGCGCTGGCTGCCACCTCCATCAGGCGTGCCATTCCTGTGTCCTTTCGTGGCCACCTTTCCCTCACTGTTGAAGCTCCTCCCCCTCTGTACAGAGCAGGGACACTGAGAGCCGCCCCTCCAGTCCTTCCTCTCCTTGCCCTGTGCTACCTCTGCTCACCTGAACCCCTGCCTAGAGGGCGGACCCCAGGCGAGAGAGGGCTTTCTTCTCTGTATTTCCAGTGCTTCCACAGGCAGAGCAAGTAGAAAGGATTTCTTTGGCCTGTCAGTGGAGACACCACTTAACCATCCACCTGTTTTCATTGTTGGTTATTCACTGGGGAAGAGATTTTTTAAAGTTCATAACTCCTCTTGCAAATTTTGCAATTCAAATGATGCTTTCCTTAATTGTTCCTTTACACGATGGGTTTCCTGGGTCTTTCTTAGCAGTCACACATGTTGAGTTGGCTGGAAGGATAGCAACACACTGAACAGAGATACCTTATTTCAGGACACAAAACTTCAAGCTGTGTTCTGTAGTCCCAGGTCCCCAAGTCCTTCAGGAGCTGTCTCAGGACATTTTTATGAGTTGTTCCTGGAGTTGCCTTCCAGCCCCAGCCTCATCCTGTTTGTCTGCTCTCCTGGCTCTGTCCGGACACTTGGCATTGGCCCTCCCTTCTGGGACAAAGCTATCACTGGACAGGGTGTGTGTTCTCAAGAATGAGGGTGTGTGCGGGACAGGCATTTCCATGCACAGCCCCATCCCGAGAGTGTACTGATGAGGTGGGGTGGGGCAAAGGATGTCAAGGGTGTGAGGAAGAGGAGCCAATAATAAGCACTGAATTTTAAACTGATTCACAGATATGTAGATTCATATGTACAGATTATCTTTGGATATATGTATGCACATAAATATGTTTATACATTTAACATGTAAATGTATACTTAAATGTGCGCATTTATCTCTCCATATATGCATATATAGGTCCATCTCCAAATACACACATGCTTAGCCATATACATTGTGCACAGATGTATACATATGTTTATATTTGACATGCTTACTATATACACAGCATGTGTTATACATGCACAACTCTGATTAACTTTCTACACTGAAGCATTTTAAGGCTCACTCAAAAACATGTATGAATATAAATATATATATTCTTATATTGTAATGCTTTACATACATATGTAGTCTGTGTGTACATATGTATATATACACATATATGCAGTATAGCAATTTCTAATTATTCATAAGCAAGCATGCATTTTTTTTACATATGCAGAATGATAGGCGTACAACTTGCATGAAGCTTTATCAAGTCCTAGATTTCAAATCTATAATATGGAATATTTTTGTACAGAAGACAGTAAGGAGGAAATTCAAAGCTGTGTTTAGCGTTCTATTTTTTTATTTTCAAGCGTGTCTCAGGAAAGTGCTTGCATGTAGTGTTCATCCATGAATATACAGACTGATTATATCTTTCTCCCAAACTAGAGCTTGTGAAGCTAATGCTGGTTGGTAGAACAGACGCACCTAAGGTCTCAGTGGGACTCAGGGGGCCTGTGTCCCCCTGACTTAGCTATTTATCTCAGTGCCCTTGGAAATGCACAACCTCTTCTCTTGGGTTCTGTTTCTTTCACTTTAGCATGAAACTGCTCCAGATTCTCTGTAGTGGTTATACGGTTTGTCTTTCTACCACTGGAGTCCTTACTTGGGGCCCTCAAACTCAGCCCCGAGAATTTTTAGCAGCAGATTTGTGTGGACAATAACTGAAGACCTCCGGTGCTCAGCTTCTTCTCAAAACTCCTTGAGGTCAGCGATGTTGGGAGCTCCTCTTCCCACGCCCTCGTACTGATCTCTTACACAGCACTTCATGAGGTTTATGATGAAGAGAATTTGTAAGAGAACCAACCATAGACATTTTCCAAGCTGCCGCTATAGGCAAGGTCTGTGCTCTCAGAGGCAGAGCAGTTGTAGAGACAGAGGCAGGAGAAAGCAGACTTCATTCCTGTGTTGTTGGTTCCTATTTCCTTCCCTTCAAAAGCCACCAGGCTTTCCCTCCTTTGGAAAATAAAGAGTATGGTCCTCTTTACTTACCAGAAGATAATTGTTATAAGAATCAAGTAAGATCACATATAAGCTTTGTAAAATATGAGGGGATTTGCTGAGATGCTAATGATGATTCAAGTGACTTCTGCTGTTTAGGTTTTTAAGCTTAAGCAAAAACTCTGAGCAGTCACTAGTACAGCAGTGAACCTCAGATGTGCGCACTGCAGTGGTAGTCCTCCAGGTCAGTGGTAACATGTGCTGGGTAGAGGCAAAACATTCGGAGAACACGGTAGAATCCAGAAAGGTCTCCTGATCACATCACCAAAACAAAGATTTCTGTCTAGAGTGAAGAGGTGATACAATGTCCCCAAAGCTATGATCTGCAAGGCACCAGGGTGACTTTGGTGGCCATATACACATTTAGAGCGAGTGTATAAAGCAGCAGCCTTCAGAGGGTGTTGGGATAACCTGGGGGTTCTTAAATCTTGTTCCATGAATCAAACTGCTGGCGCTACTGGTCAGGAAGTCTCTGGGTAGAGGTCAGGGGCTGTTAACTAAGGGTAGGAAGAATTGCATCTTCATTTGCACCAGCCTCCAATTGCAAGTTAGCGTGCTTGTTACTTACTTACTGTGGAGTTAGGTGACAACTATAATCATTTGCTGTAAGTATAGATGTTGAATCCTTCACATCCCGTAACAGATTTTTGTAAAATAATGTTTCTGCTCATTGCAAATCCAAGTTATTGTATGTATTGTCCCTTTTAGACTTAAAAAAATCTGAATAATAAAAGCACAGATATTAGTTTACCATAAATCTATTTTAATATGAGTAACTAGTCCAATATGACATTAATATAATTTGTCTTCAGGATTTGCACTTTAAGGCAATCTGAAAATTGGTTTTTAGGTTTTACCACACTGCCAATGTAGCACATGGGTAGAAACAACTCAGAAATCCTGCGTATAACAAAGGAGAGCTGTCACTGGAAATGTCTGAGGGTCAGCTGACTCATAAATGCAACTTCTGATCATACTGTAAAAGGATGTAAAGAGAAAAAGTAACAATGCAAATAGAAGGGCAGTCCTGGTTACAGAAGCCAGAAGGGAGACTTGGGTCTTGAGAGCAAGTGATGAGAGCAGTTGCCAGTGTAGGTTGCTGAGGTTAGGACAAGTATGTCAGCAGTGACCATGGGGGCTGTGCTGAAAAGCCTACAAGGTTTTATTACATTAATGTGATCAGAAATAACAGCACTGGTGGCCGACAGAATAGCACATTTGTGCCTGACACGATTCAAGAATTTTACTTTCGTATGCCGTTTAATTCTAGTAACCCTGTAAGGCTCAGATTTGGGAAACTAAAGTTCAGAGTGATACATTTGCTTTTCATAGTGGTACAAACAGTAAAACTAGGATTTAAACCCAAAGGGTTCAAATACATTGGGGTTGCTAACAACAGCAAACAAGTTTCTGAAATTATGATCTTTCACATAGAGATAAAAACAGAGGTGTCCCTGGAAGGTTGGAGCCCCAGGACCCATTTTTATGGCTCTTGGATGCCTCCAGCCTGGTTCTACAGCAGTGATGATTGTTCAAGATGAAAATGTTGGAAATCCATCTTGATTCCTCCTCATAAGGAAAAAAGTTCCAGCCCAACAAGGAGTCCTGGGGCTGGGCACAATTTCACTGTCTTGGGCAACAGAGCCAGTAGTTTCTAGTCTGGTGGCATGTACCATGCATGCAAAGTACTTCTTTTACAGTGGTACTTTCCTGTATTTTATTGGGACCACCACCAAACAAGAACCTCAGTCAACCTTGTGTAAGGAGTAGAGGGAGAGCTGAGGTTTTGTGCAACAGAAATCACAAAACAATCACCTTGCAATTACTTTTACAATAAAAAATATTAAAACAGTAACAGTAAAGTAACACTGGGACAAGACACCATACTTCAAATTCATCACCATCTGCTCATTTTGTGTCTTTTCCATTTGGAGCTTGAGATAGTATGAAATAGAGGTGAGAAGTGTAATGCTGAGACCCTGCAGTTCTCCTTATAAGCAAAGCAAGAGGAAGCAGATTTCCCAGGGTCCTGTTGCCCCAGCAGGTGAGCTCAGTCTCTCAGGCTGAGACGCACAGATCCCCAGACATCAGAAGACCAGAGAACTTTTTTATGAAGCTTCACTAAATACTCCAATTTTTTTTACTGTATCATTTTGGACACCGGTTCAACATTTATTTGCATTGTTTTAGAGCCACAAAAGTTGCCATCTCCAAAGTTAACCCTGGATGGGCTACATTTTACCCTCAGGCTAATTTTCCATCTTTGAATTCACGTTTCTTTTTCCCAGCTTCCTCTCTAGCCCTGGTGATGGCATTCAAGTTAATGAGTTCAAGTAGTTTAAAAATATCTTAGGGATGATGACAGAATGTATCTGTGGGTAAGCCAATCAACTGACTGAGCAATCAAATAAGTCTTTATGAACCTCTTTCCTCCATCTCTCTCACACATACATTCTTAAATTACTAATATTTCAGTTAATTTACTACTTATTTGATCAAATGCATACATCTAAGAACACAAGTTGAACTTTTGTGCAATTTAGCCTTATAAAATTCTTTAATTTTTGTTTCTGTATATTGGTTTAATTTTGGAAAAAATCATTATCCTTTTTTTCTCATGACATAGAAGATAGTATGTATATTGAATTATTTTATTAATCATTTAATTTTCATACTGACAATATAGGTGGATATTCTCATGCCAATTTTATGAAAGGGTACATTGCAGTAGCTGTGAAGACCAGACTTAAATTTTAGTTAACTTATCTCAAATTCTATAAGCTTCACACCACCACACACTAGCTACTTACATAAATCCCCAGGTGATACTGCAATGATTTCTTACGCACATCTTTTATGAAATTTTGGTGACTTTATGCAATTTATTCACCTTTGAGTTCTGTGTAGCTTACAGCCTTGTGCAGAATAAAGAATTAGTAAATGGGTAAACCAGTCAGAGGTGAGCAAAGGAATTAATAACAGTAGGCGTGGCCACTTTGTTTCATCTTCTCCTGGATGCTCTCTGTACTAAATATGTTAGAAATCTGCTACTCTCTGAGATACACTAAGTTTAAGTAAGATACGCAGAGCTAAATACATAGGTGGCTGCAGGGTTTTACTGCAGCCGAGGATGGGGAGCTCGGGGACTGCTGTTTTCCACCGTTAGGCAGACCAGGTGATTCATCACATAGGGTGGGAGAGAATTCTTGGGAAAGAGACCTGAGAGGATGTGAGGGTCGAGGAGAGGATGTGGAAGTTGAGCCACGGGTCACCCAAGAACTGGGAAGAACTCCAAAGAAGAAGGAGCTCCAAAAGAAAAGAATTCGTTTCTCTCTCCCTGGAATCCCACTCCATTGTACGAGCAATGTTCGGAGAAGGAACAGAAGGGAGGCAGGCAAATAGAAAGACTGTTTCCCTAAGATTTAACAGAGTGGAATGAGAACTAGGTACAGAACCAGGGAGATGGGTTTCAAGATGGTGCTCTGACAATATATTTAAATCTTCCTTTCTTCTCTGTAAGATGAGGTTGATAATAACCAATAAAAGAGCTGCGATGAAAAATCAGTGAGATAACCACTGGGAAAATGTCTAGCACACAGTCCGCCACATCTTAAATGTTCCCAAGGTGTTTACATGGGTGAATAAGAAAATCTCAGTTTTCCTAAATGTTTTCCAGGAAACACTATCCTGATGGGAACTGTTGGACAAGCACGTTGGCAAACAGCAAGAGAACCTTGACCTTCAGAGTCCCTGTGCATCATATGCATTTGAATAGCCTTGGTGAGATAGTAATGGAAAAAAATAGGAGAAATTTAACTTCTGAGCAAGTACTTTTCCTGAAGGGGTAGGTAAAAAGGAGTTATTAAATCTCTTTTTCTTATATTAAACACAGTTCTCTTGGATGGCAGTTATAGGCTAGACACTGTGCTAGAGTCATACACACAAAGGTACAAGAGGTAGCATCCCAGTTCTTTGGGAAATTATGATCTGGTGAGTTAGAAAGATATTTAGTGGGTATATTATATATATTACACTATTGACTTCCTGTGGATTCAGATACAAGCCCCAACCCTTTGAGCCCTGCTTCTCACTATTGATACAGGTCAGGATCCATTGCATGAAATACTTGCCACCTAAAGCATTTGGGGTTTTGGATTTTGGGGATTCTAAAATGGTATTCACATATAATTAGATAGCTTAGGGATAGGACTGAAGTTGAACTATGAATTTCATTTAAATTTCATGCATAACTTATAAAGAGCCTGAAGGTAATTTTATAGCATATTTTTAATAATTTCATGTAAGAAACAATTCATGTACATTGAACCATATTTTCATTGTGTCTTGTCACATGAGAACAGGTGTGGACTTCTCCAATTATGGTATGATGTTGGTGATTAAAAAGTTCTGAATTTTGAAACAGTTGGTTTTTTTGAATAGAAGTATTGAACTCATTCACATACTCTGCCTCAACCAGTTCTCACATATTGTAATGTGCATGCATGTGTGCAGATGCCAGATTGTAAACTTAAACTGAAAAGTGAAAATACTTTTTATGTAAAAGGTAGTAGGGAAGAACATTTACACATAACCACAGCTAACATCATTTTAATCATGTAGCTTATTTGGGGATATAAATACATTTTTTCTAAGTATTCTCCTTGGAAACCCCAAAATGAAAAAAGAAAAAAATAGAGACAACTGTATATTAAGTAGAAACTAAGGAATAAATGTGAATTTCATCAATAATATCTCAATAACTTATTTTACACTCAAAAGTAGTTTTTCTCTTGAAAATATCTATCCTGATTTGAAATCATGTTTAAATTGATTCCATGTTTACAACCTCTCTTTCTAAACTATAAATTCTTCACTTATGACATCTTTATTTTTATTCTTACTTCCAGCCTATTTTTCAAGATCACAGATGTTCTGGCTTTTAAGATCTTTTAGGATAAGAATCATTTTATTATTGTTGCTTTTAAGCCCAGTGTCTTTGTTGGTGAGAAAAATTTGGGTTGTTCAAGTTTTCTTTCAAGCATGTAGAATTTTTAAAGTGCAGGTTATTAGTATTCAAGTAATGTCTGAAATGAGCAAATTTTAGTTATCTTTTTTAGTTATCTCAGTCTAGAATCCATTTTCTTCTGTGTTTCACTTGAAGTGTAGTGACTTCATCAAATATACATTAATCTATTTTAATATTTATTCCAGCAATATGCTATACACGGCATGATCAAAATATATGGTGAATGTTTAAATGCAAACAAATTTATTACAGAAAAAGTCACATTGCTATTAATTACCCTAAAAATACTCCACCTCACTTCCAACACTCTTATCCCATTGCTTTTGACATTTTCTGTAGCAGCTCTGGAGTCCTCTTTCCTAAGTATCTTTAAAAGGTGTCATAACAAACACAGTGAATGCTGCTATCAAGCACCATCTAACAGAAAGGCAGCTCGTAAAAACATGACATTGTGCTAGGTCCTCATCCACTTTAGTCACTGCATCTGGCACCACCCAACTTCCAGCTCTTCCCTAAATTCAAAGTGACTATGAAAGGGAAACATTTTGAATCCATTCAGGGCATTGAGGTAGTCAGGACAGTGCAGATAAAGACCCTCAGGAAAGCTGCTGCAGAAAGTGGCAAGGACAGTGGGATGAGTGTGCTCCAAGTGAGGGGAGGATTTTTGAGGGGGATTTCTGACAATGTGTATTTTACTGTAATATTTTTTAAATTTACACATTCACTTTATTTTTCTACAGCACCTTGTGTATTCATTTTTCCTGTGATGCTACAGCGAATTTGAATAATCTTATGAAGAGTAAATCATGTGTGTCTGATGAGTTCCTAGGGCTGGCTACAACTTCTCTGTGGGGCCCCTGAGATGTACTGGATTCTGCTGACCTCTGCTCTGGCTGGGTCACGAGTTCCATACTCAGGGTGGGGCCCACAGCACAGGAGTCCTGCAGTCTGGACCATGTTTTCCCTTGGGAGAATCAGTTGCTTGACCTAGTGAAGCCCTCTGGGAGCTTCTGTGGGCCTTGACTTGCGATAGTGCCATGCCGTTGGCAGCTCTACTCTGTCAGTCACAAGGAGGCCCTGAAAGTCAATGGGTATGTATGGAATGGAATACTACTGGGCTATAGAGAAGGGTAAATTTGAGGCAGCTATCAGAAAATGGACACACCTAGAAAGTGTAATGCTGAGTGAAATAACTCAGATGCACACTTCAATTCCATATGGCATCTTCCAGCTGAACAAGGAAAGCACAAGCCAGCAGAGGAGTAAAGGAAGACTCAAAGGAGATGGGGTGGCTCTTCTGCCAATGGGAAAGGGTCTGGGGACTAAGGTGGAGGGGTGGGAAAGAGGCAGAATGAAAGGACTTCATATGCCATAAACATGAGCCAAGTGTCACAAATCAACAAGAATGGGGGGTGGTGAACTGGAGAAGGAGGGAGAAGGAGGGGAAGAGGTAAAACATAAACAAGCTGTGCTGTGCACATGCGCCAGTGCCTCAAGATGACTGAAATACATGTACTGCAAATGTGTACTCATGAAATAAAAATTTAAAAATGAAAAGATGAACACACAAACAGTAAAGTCAACAGAATGAGAAATTATTCATAGCCCACTAGGGCAAGAGAAAGGTGGGTAGAACTCAGGTTTTCCTTTATTTTGGGAAATAATTTCTTTTTTATTTAGAATTCTATTCTCTCTTTCTGTACGATTCCCTTTTTTAGACCTCAGCTGAATAAGCTGTTGAATGTCTGGTGGCTTTTTTTTTTAATCTTTCCATGATTACTTTTATATATGTATTCTTTCCTTTTTTGATAACTTCAATACTGAAGAAACTGCAAAACAGATTAAATAGAGAAAATTAAGGCTTATAAATTTTGCCACACAGGACTTCCAGGAAGATGGTGACCAGGTGAGCGGCAGAGGGGAATCCTCCAAGACAGAGATCTCTCGCACGTGGGTGCTGGGTCCGCGGCTGTGAAATTCCAATTGAATGCCTGAGCCTTAGTGGAGCAGCTCGAATTTCCGCGGCGAGGAGTGGGTGGGCCCTGAGAGCTGGGCGCCCGAGGCGCTCGGCCTGGCTTGCAGGCGGCGGCTCTGCCGAGTCTGTGTACCCGCGAGGGCACTTGCGGCAGGACGGACCCTCTCATCTCTCAACCCTGCATAGCTTGCAGGCGGCTACGGCCAGAAATTGGCTTTTTGGCAGCTGCAGAGAGGGGCGGACTCGGAGACCACGCTCCTCGGGCGGACTGCGCTAATCTGGGCTGTGGACCACGGTCCCGCTCAGATCCCCACCCCCGCAGCCAGCGCCCTCCTTGGCCTGAGCGCTGGCACTGCAGCAGCTGCAGTCGGCAGCTCCTGCGAGAGCACCTAGGAGGCGGAGAAGTGCCAGGGAGTGGCGGATCGTGGGCAAGGCATGAAATATTAGCACCTTGGGGATCTCCTGCCTGCACGGATTCCGGAACAGGTGAGCTGAGTGCGCACCGCAGCCGGATTTCTGAGTCGGGGAGAAGCTCGACCCAGGGAGATACACCTGAGCGGCACTCTTGCCTGCATGATCCCAGGGACGGGTGAGATGATTGGGCGCCCTGACCGGATTTTTGAGTCGGGGAGAAGCTCCGCCCAGTGAGGGACATCCAAGCGGCACTACTGCCTGCAGGGACCCCGGGATGGGAGAGCTGGCTGGGCACCCCGACCGGATTTTTGAGCGGGGGAGGAGCTAGACCCAAGGGAGGAACACCTGAGCAGCCCCCTGCCTGCATGATCCCCAGGGCGGTGAGCTGTTTATGCGCCCCAGCCAGGTCTCCGGGTAGGGAGTAGCTCGGTCCACAAAGCAGCATATGAGCAGCCTATTGAGTGGAACTCTCAGCAGAAAGCTTAAGGGACATTCTCTCAAAGAGAACGTGTCACTGGAGCAGCCTTTGCAACAGACCTTTGCCTGGTGAACTGCCTGAGTAATTTATTGCTCAATATTTTGAATCTGATACCCAAAAATGGGAAGACAGAAGAACAAAATGCAGTCTCAGAACTCAACCCCACCCAGAACAAGTCCTGGATGCGAGGATAAAGGGGAACTAGGAAGCCACATACCTGCAAGTTATGAAACGATTGCATCTGAAATAAAGAAACAACTCCATCAGGCCATAGAAGAGCTTAAAGCAGAAAAAGCTACATATCTGCAATAATCTCTCAGACAAAAAATGAACTGAAAATTATAATGGAAGAAATGTTCCGTACACATAGAGAAGAAATAGATAAAAGATTAGAAGAAAATAGGAAACAAATGGAAATGTTACAAGAGCAATTTAGGAATGAATTACCACGAATGAAACAGGTCCAAAGAGATTGCCAGGAATTGAAAACTTCCACTGAAAGCTTGCAAAACCGCTTAAATGAAACTGAAGATAGAATTTCAGACCTTGAAGACAGCATGGCAGCTTATGAGCGTGAAAGGAAGGATCTCATAAAATCACCAAAGACCCAAGAAAAATCAATCCAACAGCTGCAAGATGAGGCAAAACGAAATAATATTCGAGTAATAGGAGTCAGTGAAACAGCAGGAGACAACACAAATGATATAAAAAGAATATTTACTGAAATAATAGCAGAAAATTTCCTGAACAAGGTAAAAGATACTGAAGTACAGTTAATCGAGGCACATAGAACCACAATAAGCCATAACCCAAAGAAAACCACACACAGACATATAATAGTCAAGATCCCAGACATCCAGCAAGAGAACACAATATTAAAAGCTGCTAGAGAAAAGAAACAGATCACCTATAAAGGAAAGCCCATCAGAATCACAGCAGACTTCTGAATGGAAACCATGAAATTAAGAAGAGCTTGGAGTGAGGTATTACAGATTCTGAGACAAAACAGCTTCCAACCCAGACTGATGTATCCTGCAAAATTATCCTTCAAATTCAATGGAGAAATAAAATACATCCATGACAAAGAACAACTGAAGAACTTCATGAAAGCCAAACCAGCATTGCAAGAAGCACTAAAAGATATTCTAGACAGAGAAAAAAGCGACCACAATCTCAAAAACAATGATGGAAAGAAACCCTCAAATAGAACAAGTAAGTAAACAGATAGCAAAAGTAGGAAAACAACAAGTAAATAACATGACTAGAATAAGCCAACATATAACCATTATAACCATTAATGTAAATGGCCTCAATTCAATAGTCAAAAGGAAAAGATTGGCAGAATGGATTAAGGAACACAATCCAGTGATATGCTGTATACAGCAAACACATTTTACTCAAAAGGAAATCCACAGGCTGAAAGTTAAAGGATGGAAAACAATTCTCCATGCAACAAGTCCCCAGAAAAAAGCAGGAGTAGCTATTATATTTGCAGACAAGGTAAACTTCAAACCAAAAACAATCAAAAGAGATAAAGAACGCCATACATACTAGTTAGGAGAAAGCTGCAAGAGGAAGAGATAACAATCCTAGACATCTATGCACCAAACAATGGAGCACCAAACTTTACAAGTCCAGTTTTAACAGATGTGAAAAATCAACTAACTAATAACACTATTTTAATGGGAGACCTAAACACCCCTCTGACGCAAAGAGACAGGTCAACTGGACAGAAACTCAGCAAAGAAATAACAGACCTGAACCAAAAGTGTGAACAAATGGACTTAGTAGATGTATAGAGTATTCCACCCCACAACATCAGAATACACATTTTTCTCAGCTACACATGGGTCTTTCTCCAAAATAGACCACATTCTAGCCCATAGAGCATATCTACCTAAATGCAAAAGAATTGAAATTATCCCATGCATATTATCGGACCACAGTACAATGAAACTGGAAATTAATGACAAAGGGAACTCCAAAAACAGCATAAACACTTGGAAATTAGACAACAACCTCCTGAATAACCAATGGGTCACACAAGAAGTTAAAGAAGAAATTAAAAAATACCTACAAATAAATGAAATTGCAAGTACAACCTACCGGAATCTGTGGGATGCAATGAAAGCAGTCCTCAGAGGGAAATTTATAGCAATGAACTCATATATAAAGAAAACAGAAAGACAGCAAATAAATAGCCTAATGCTACACCTGAAACTCTTAGAAAAAGAGCAACAAGCCAAACCAAAAGCCCAAAGAAGGGAGGAGATTATAAAACTCAGGACAGAAATTAATGCAATTGAGATGAAGAAAACTCTACAAAAAATAAGTGAATCAAAGAGTTGGTTCTTCAAAAGAATAAATAAAATTGATAAACCCCTAGCCAACCTTATCAAAAAAAGAAGGGAAAGAACTCAAATTCATGCAATAAGGAATGAAGAGCATGAAATCACCACAGATCCCACAGAAATCCAAGAGATCATTAATACCTACTTTGAAAATCTTTACTCCCATAGTATAGAAAATTCAGAAGAAATGGACAGATTCCTAGAAAGGTACAAATTACCAAAATTGAGTCAGGAAGACTAAAAAATCCTGAACAACCCAATATCAATTAACGAGATTGAAGATGCCATAAAAAACTTATCAACTAAGAAAAGCCCAGGCCCTGATGGATTCACAGCAGAATTCTATAAAACATTCAGAGAAGATCTAATGCCAACACTCCTCAAACTCTTCAATGAAATCGAAAAGGAAGCAACTCTTCCTAACACGTTTCGGGAGGCAAGTATCATACTGATACCAAAACCAGAGAAGGACCCAACCAAGAAAGGGAACTATAGGCCAATCTCTCTAATGAACATAGATGCAAAGATACTCAACAAAATACTTGCAAATAGAATACAGCGAATCATAAGGGAAATTATATAGCACGACCAGGTAGGATTTATTCCAGGAATGCAGGGATGGTTCAATATTTGCAAATCAATTAATGTAATACATCATATCAACACAGCCAAAGACAAAAACCACATGATCATCTCAATAGATGCAGAAAAGGCTTTCGACAAAGTCCAACATGTATTCATGTTAAAAACCTTAGAAGAAATAGGAATAGATGGCCTCTACCTCAATTTGATCAAAGCCATCTATGACAAATCAACAGCCAACATCATACTAAATGGACAAAAACTGAAAATTTTCACTTTAAAGTCAGGAACAAGACAAGGATGTCCATTGTCACCACTCCTATTCAACATAGTTCTGGAAGCATTAGCCAGAGCAATTAGACAAGAAAGAGAAATAAAAGGAATAAGGATAGGAAAGGAAGAAGTTAAACTATCACTATTTACAGATGACATGATACTATACATGGAGGATCCCAAAAACTCCACAAGAAAACTCCTGGAATTAATTGACAAATTCAGCAGCGTAGCTGGATACAAAGTCAACACCAAAAAATCAATAGCATTCCTATACACGAACAACAAACAGACTGAGAGAGAAATTGAGGAAACCATACCTTTTACAATAGCATCCAAGAAGTTAAAATACTTAGGAATCAATCTAATAAAGAATGTGAAAGATTTATTCAGTGAAAACTTCAGTACTTTGAAAAAGGAGATCGAAGAGGATTTCAATAAATGGAAAAACATATCCTGCTCATGGTTAGGAAGAACCAACGTTGTGAAAATGGCCATACTACCAAAACTGTTGTACAGATTCAATGCAATTCCCATTAAACTATCATTAGCATACCTCACAGATCTAGAGAAAATATGCCTTAAATTCATCTGGAACCAGAAGAGACCCAGAATAGCAAAGAAATCCTGGGCAACAAGGACAAGTCAGGTGGAATCACAATCCCTGACCTGAAATTATGCTACGAAGCTACTGTAATAAAATCAACCTGGTACTGGCTAAAAAACAGACCTGAGGATCAATGGAACAGACTGGAAGATGCAACCACAATGAAAAACACACTCAGCCACCTAATATTTGACAAAGGGGCCAACCAAACTCACTGGAAAAAGGATGCCCTGTTTAATAAATGGCACTGGAAAAACTGGCTTGCCTCTTGCTGAAAACTGAACATAGACCCAAGTCTATCACCATGCACCAAACTTAGGTCAAAATCGATCACAGATCTCAACATTAAAACAGAAACTCTAAATCTATTGGAAAAGAAAGTAGGTAAAAATCTTGAAGACATGGGAGTAGGCAGAGAGTTCATGAACAAAAATGAAACTGCAAGGGAAGCACTTCAAAGAATCAATAACTGGGCCCTCATCCTACTGAAAAGTTTTTGTACATCTAAAGAAATCACCAGCAAAGTAAAATGAAAACCCACAAATTGGGAAAAAATCCTAGCTGGCTGTCCCTCAGACAAAGGTCTTCTATCTAGAACATACAAAGAATTAAAAAACATGTACCTATC